>RCUC01117342.1:0-15515 GCA_003697995.1 Taxidea taxus jeffersonii
AACTTGGGGCACGTGGGTGGCTCAGTCGGTTAAGTGTCTAACTCTTGGTTTCAGCTCAGGTCATGACCTCAGGATCATGGGATCAAGCCCCACATCAGGCTCTGTGCTCAGAGAAGAGTCTGCTTGAGATTCTCTCCCTCTCCCTCTGCCCCTCCCCCCTGCTTGCTCACCCTTTCTCTCAAATAAATAAATAAATAAATAAAATCTTTTTTAAAAAATGAGTACTGAACTTTATCAAATCTGGTACTTCATCATATGACTTTCATCTACTAAACTAATCATTTGACCTTCACTGTTCCGTTAGTCAAGCAAACTGAATTGGCTAATTTTGGAATGTTAAACCAGCCTTGACCTCCTTCATAAATTCAACTTAGTCATGATATAGCCTCTTTTCCATATACTGCTGGATCAATTTGCTAATATTTCATTGGGAACTTTGTATCATTATCCAAGGGAAAGATTCACCTGTAATTTTCCTTTGTCTTAATGGTCTTTACTAGGTCTGGGTGTGTTACTCAACATCTGAACCTGTATTTCCTCTTCTGTAAAATGGAGACGATTTACCATAATGTATAGGGTTGCTATGAGGATTAAATGATAAAATATATGTGAAATCACTCAGCCCACTTCCTGCCACATAGTATGCATTCAGCAAACACTTACTGAAAGGCTGCAATGGACTCTGGCTCTAATCAGTTTAAATTTGAGAATAAAATGACTATAAAAGGGGCACCTGGGCAGCTCAGTGGGTTAAAGCCACTGCCTTCATCTCGGGTCATAATCCCAGAGTCATGGGATCGAGCCCCGTATCGGGCTCTCTGCTCTGCAGACAGCCTGCTTCCACCTCTCTCTCTCTGCCTCTCTGCCTACTTGTGATCTCTGTATGTCGGATAAATAAATAAAATCTTTAAAAATAAATAAATAAATAAATAAATAAAATGACTATAAAACAATCCCAAGAGTGAAACAATGAAAATAACAGCGGCTTCATTTCTAAAATCACACGCAACAATTTGACACACAACAATCTAATTTGTAGAGCCTCAGCTGATGTTCAGACTCTTACTTAAGGTCTAAAGCCCAGTGAAAGCAAATTCCAGACAAAGAAGAATAGGAGAGAGTGGCTGAGAGCCCCACCATACCCACCCTTTCACTCCCCAGCAACAACTCCCAACCCCACCGTCTCTGTAAACAGTGGACTGCTGAGAACTCATCTGAGTTGGCATTCCGGAGACTGTCCTTCATATGCCTGAAATGACCTCTCACAGATCACCTATCCTTTCTGGGCCACAGCTGCTTCACGTGTCAAAAAAACCAATAATCCCCACCCAGACTATTCAATAGGGTTTTATAGGAATGAAATGGAAGGGCTTTTAAAAAGTTAAAACCAGGGACCTGGGTGACTCGGTTAAGCATCCAATTCTCAATACTGACTCAGGTCATGACCTCAGGGTCATGGGATCAAGCCCTCTGTTGGGCCCCATGCTCAGCAGAGAGTCTGCTTGAGATTCTCTTTCTCTCTCTCCCTCTGCCCTTCCTCCTGGTTGCATGCACATGCACGTGCTCTCCCTCCCTCTCTCTCAAATAAATAAATAAATGCTTAAAACCAGCTACATGCATGGGCACTGGGTGGCTCAGTCAGTTAGGCGGCTGCCTTTGGCTCAGGGCATGATCCCAGGGTCCCAGGATCGAGCCCCACTTCAGGCTCCCTGCTCAGTGAGGAGCCTGCTTCCCCCTCTCCCTCTGCCTGCCGCTCTGCCTACTTGTGCTCTCTATATATCTCTGTCAAATACATAAATAAAATCTTTTTAAAAAAATTTTTAATCCAGCTACATGCAAATATGAGGCATTATTACTATACCATTATTTCCAATAATATGCTAAGTGTTTTCTATTGACTGTATCAATTAATACTTAAATAAGCTTGTGAGTTAGGACCAGAATGGCACAGAATAAATCACCAAATTGCCCAAGGTCCTACAGCTCTATGTTCCATAGCCTGGATTTGAATTAAGACAGTCTCAGACCTGAGCCAGTGCTCTTAACCTCTATACCATATCAACTAAAAAAAATGCCAGTCTGCAACCCAAAACAAAAACTTCCCATGTTTCATGTTGTGATAAGACAGAAAATTCAGTTGTGGTACCTGGGTGGCTCAGTCAGTTGGGCATCTGACTCTTGATTTTGGCTCGGGTCATGATCTCAGGGTCATAGAATTGAGCCCCACATCAGGCTCTGTGCTCAGTGCAAAGTCTGCTTGGGATCCTCTCTCTCTTTCTCTCTCTCCCCTTCCCCCTACCCCCACTTATGCACATGCCTGTGTGGTCACTCTCTCTCTCTCTCTCAATAAATAAATATTTTAAAAATAAGAAATAAAAAAGATTGATAATAGGGTATTAAGACTCAACATCATTTAACACAAGAACATCTATTAAAAAGGAAAAAACAGGGGCGCCTGGGTGGCTCAGTGGGTTAAAGCCTCTGCCTTCGGCTCAGGTCATGATCCCAGAGTCCTGAGATTGAGCCCTGCATCGGGCTCTCTGCTCGGCAGGGAGCCTGCCTCTCCCTCTCTCTGTGCCTGCCTCTCTGCCTACCTGTGATTTCTGTCTGTCAAATAAATAAATAAAATCTTTAAAAAAAAATAAAATAAAATAAAAAGGAAAAAATAAAAGTGCTTCCTTTTATAACTATCCCTTTCCCCTTTTGAGAATGATTTCTCTTTCACTGGAAAAAAAAGAAATAAAATAGCAGCACTGTCAAAGGAAGTGTTTCATCTCATAAAGCTCCAGCTAATCAAAAGTTTCCTTGGCCAATTGCCCCAGCTGTGCAACTAGAAGACATTAAGACTTTGGGGAACTCACAGTTCTCCTGTTAATGTAATACTAAATTGTTCTAACATTTCATTGACTCAAAGATTGCTCTTCAACCTACGGTAGCTTCCTCCTCTGGATGTTCTTTGTCAGGTCTCTCCCATCTCATTGTAAGGTCTGCAAATAGCCACAGGCCTTCTCAACACATCATCTCTAAACCTGCCTGATATTGGCCACTGGGCCCAAGGGCTCACCTTAGAGCCAGATGCTGTCGCAGGCGGCGCACGAGCCCAGCCAGGCTCCCTAAACCCCCCATCCCTCACTGGCTCCATGGGATTCCCCATATCAGCCCCAGCGGCTTCCACGGCTGGTATGTGGATACAATGAGACAAGGTTTGGAAAAGTACTGTGACGACTACAGGACACTGTTTGGAGTCTAAGACATCATGTGTGACCAGCCCAGTTGAGTCACGCTGTCAAAAGAGCCCAGTGTCTAAGACTCGATAGTCTCACTCTCTCACACAGAAATCTCAGAGTAATTTCTTCTCTCATTTTTATTATTTTTGCCCCAGTTCAGGCTCTCTTTCCCTCTTGACTTTCCCTCACTTAAAATCTTTTTTAACTCTTTGCTAACAAACAAAGAAGCTGCCCCTCTTCTCAGTCGGACGCTTTCACTACCAGAACCAGATGTCCAGACGTTTGAATATGCTTTCCCATCCATCCTCTGTGCACTCTCCCCAATGATTCCCACCCTTGTACCTCCCTCCTGCCACGACAAGTAGACTTACCTGTGAATGGGGCATAAAATGGGGCATCTGCTTTCCGCACCACATTTTCTTGACCCTTGCCCCTGCCTCCACATGAAGTTCTAGACCTCTCTCCGTTCCACCTTAATCATTCAGCTAACAGTCACTGGATGCCACCTATGTACCTGGCCCCGTGCTAGGAACAGAGGACACAAAGTCACACAGAACACAAACTCCTCGGGAACTTATGAGTCTAGTGGGAGAGACAGATTATTAACTCAGCAATAAACTGATACAGTCTGATATTACCGATGATAAATACAATGCCAGGGGAACACCTAAGCCTGTCTGGGGCTGCTAGCTAGGGAGAGCACTGCAGAGGAGGAGTCCTAAGGGATGGCTCTTAAAGAGTGAGTTGGAGTCAGCTAGATGAAGGAGAAGGAAAAGGGCCTCCCAGGTCAAGGGAACAGAGGTATGAGTGAGCACAGCCCTTGCAAGCAAATCCCAAGGAATGGCCAACATTGGCTGCATTTGAGGAAGTTCTGAAAAATAAAATGAAGACATAGGCAGGAATAAACCAAATCCTGAAGGTGGCATCTGCTAAGCTCAGAAGCCATGGGGAACCGCTGAAGTCGGGGAGTGGTGGGGTGAGATCTGTGTTTTTAGAAGTTCGTACTGGTGATTGTGAGAAGAGTAGACGGGAGAGATCCTGGTGGAAGACACAAAGGCCAGTTAGAGGAGCAAGCAGTACATGGAGCCTCAGTGAAGTCCGTGACCTTGAGAATGAAGAGAAGGGCAGGCTCAGGGATAGAGAAGAGAAAGAAAGCTCTAGGACTCGCTGACTAACTGCACACGACAGGGCATGGCAGGGGGTGGCAGGCGAGAAGAAGGGGCCTTGGGAAGATGACACCCCGGTTTCTGACTTTGCTATTCAGGTGAATGAGTCTCTAGAGGCACCATCACAAGAGAAGCTTAGAGAAAGAGATGCACTTGTTTTTTGCATATGTCAAAAGCAATGATGAGGGGCGCCTGGGTGGCTCAGCGGGTTAAAGTCGCTGCCTTCGGCTCGGGTCATGATCCCAGGGTCGTGGGATCGAGCCCCACATCGGGCTCTCTGCTCTGCGGACAGCCTGCTTCCTCCTCTCTCTCTCTGCCTGCCTCTCTGCCTATTGTGATCTCTGTCTATCAAATAAATAAATAAAATCTTTAAAAAAAAATTAAAATAAAATTAAAAAAAAAAAAGCAATGATGAGATTAAGGGAAAGAAGTCAAACACAAAAGACTATGCCATCTGATTCTATTTTCATTTGCTTCTCAAGAATGCAAAACAACATAGCGACAGAAAGCAGACCAGTGGCTGCTGGGGCCTAAGGATCAGGGCAGGGGACTAACTGCAAAGGACCACAAGAAAATTTTCAGGGAGAGCAAATACCAAGAACCAAAGCTAAGATATGAAAGGAAATGTTACAGAATGGAAGTGGTACATTTTTCTAAGGCCTCGATCTTCAGTGAGGTGGTGGTGACCAAAACTCACGAAACTGTACCCCCAAAACGAGTGGATTTCAATGTGTATAAATGCCTCAATAGAGCTATTTTTTTTTACTTTACTTTTTTAAAGATTTTATTTATTTGACAGAGAGAGACAAAGTGAGAGAGGGAACACAAGCAGGCGGAGTAGAAGAGGGAGAAGCAGGCTTCTGGCTGAGCACAGAGCCGGATGCAGGGCTCCCTCCCAGGATCCTGGGATCATGACCTGAGCCGAAGGCAGATGCTTAACGACTGAGCCACCCAGGCGTGCCCACCCCCCACTTTTTTATAATAAAGCTACTTTTTAAAGTGATATCCTTGGGGACAGCCAGGTGGAGACGGCAGTGAGCATAGGTCTAGATACATAACATGGTTTTGAGACAGTGGGGGAGGGGCTGGTATAAAGCAGGACAAAGACCAAGGACAGAGCATCCCAGAGACCGTGAGAGCACAGGTGCAGAGAAGCCCAGCAAGACAGCTCAGAAGAAACAGCTGGAGACCCAGAAGGTCCTGCAGGAGAAACATGAACACAAGTTGAGGCAGAGTTTTTAAAAGAGGAGAGCAGTCAACAGAGTAGCACCCCAGAAAGCTCCAGAATCACAGGAGCTAAATGAGAGAGCATCAGTGGCTTGGTCCACCCGGAAGACTGGGGGAGGCAAAGTCAGAGATTTCCCTCCCTGGTCCTGCTGCTACTGGAATAACTAGGTCACCCTGAAGCAGCAGTTTTTAAGTATTTTATTTTAATAGCAAAGTTGTTGGGGAAGATGTCAGAAAAAGTACTTTCTGTGACCAATCCCAAATATGCTGACTTGCACATTTTTTCTGATTTGGGTCCTGAAATCCAATTTACAAACACTATGGCTGTGGGTAAACCTTTCTGGTCATGTGTCTGTTAGGTGAAAATTGAAATAAATTAGAATGGCACGAGCACTCTCTACCCAAAAGCAAAGGCCCAAATGGGTGACCAGTGATAACGCCGAGGGCTGCTGCCAGGGACTGAAAACCTGCAAGGGTCACAGACCAGAAAGACACAGAATACATGAGACCTGCCACGCTCAACACCCCAACCAAGGCTGCAAGGAAGAGGAGAATTTAGAGGGCAGGGGATTATACATATTTTAAGGCCAAGAGTGACACCCAGTGTTCACAGAGATCACTCCAGGCTCCCAACAACCTCCCTTTTCGTTCAGGGAACAGAAGACAGGCCGGGTCCCAGGCATGACCCAGACAGAGCTGTGCTCTTCTGGCTTCACCGGTCAGGAGGGCAAGCCGGGCTGAGGGGTGGCAGGAGTTAGGTGACAGTGGGGAAGTTAGCTGGACCATAAGAAGCAGAGTGACCTGCAATTCCGTCTCGTGATGACAGCTGAGAAGAGATAGCCTGACGGTCTCTAAAGCACTTTTGCATGCATTGCCTGTTCTGACCCTCACTGCGACCTCAGTGGGCAGGCAGAGCAAGGTGTCAGCCCTACTGTATGGAAAGAAGACAAAGCTGCAGGGAAGTTAACAGGCAAATCTACGAATCTACGTCTCGTGGCCTAAGTGCTCATTCCTTAACACCAGGCCATCGGGACTTAGCCAGGGAGGTGCTGGAGTCCCACACCTGAAGCTCCAGGCCTTAAACAGGACACAGCCACTGAGCAATCCCAAGGTCATTCAGTAAACACAGACTTCTGAAGTACCCCCCTTTGCCAGGCACTATCCACCTGAGAACGAGCCCTTTCTTTTTCTGAAAAGGTCTATAATCTATCCATCGAGCAGGGCGAGATGGGATGGGGCAGGACTGGGACAGGCTGGCCCAGTACAGCAGGGGTGCAGCTTTCCGGAGGAGGGTGAAGTACTGTCGTACCTCAGAGCAGAGTTGTTTCTAGCTCCAGACACAAAGCAGCAGCCCTCAGCCACGGGCAGCTCGGCAAGCCCTCTCCCCTGCGCCCGGACCCCCTCTGCACACCACCCTGCTTTCCCACAAGGATAGAAAGTGGAGAAGAAAATCTATCTTCAGTGAACCTAGGAAACAGCCAAAAACCCAAAGCCCGGTGGATGGGGAGTAACAGCAGTCTGGGCCAAGTCAAAGGGGAAGGCAGAGAGTGGCCTTGGGAAGTGCATAGTTCTAGAGAGTTCTGCACCCTCCATGGAAGGCCAAACCAGCAACCATTAGGTGGACCAAGATCAGAGCCTCTTGGAACTGGACTGGCACCGCCAAGAGATGGGGAAACAGGAAGCCGACTGAGAAATCTTTATAAAACACCAGCCCTCGGTGAGGCCAGGCAGCAGACAGCTCTGCCACTTCTGACTGGAGACCACTGAAAAGAAAGAAATGTTAAACACGATCCAAAAACCCCGTGACAATGCAGGGTTTTCTGATGAGTAAGCGGACTTGCTGCTCACTCCAAAAATAGGAATACGGAGAATGGCAAACGTGAAGCTGAGATATATTCTCTGCAGAAGGCAGAGCAGAGTCTGTGAAAAAGTATCTCAAGGACTTGTATTTTGGGTAAAAAGGTGACCAGAGATTGCTGGGGTGGGTAGTGGAGGGAGGAACTCACACTATAAATATCTGAATATCTGAAAGTACAGGCAAGAGATAAAAACATCTTTTCCATGCAGAGCTAAGCCCCTGGCAAAGTAGGAAATCCACAAGGTCTCGAAATGAAGTGGGAACAGAAAGGAGACAGAGGAGAGAGCCTTGGGCTATTCTGGAATTCTCTGCCCAGAACCTAGAAGTCATGTCTTAACAGTTGCAGGGAAGATCCAAGACCAGATGCTGAGAAACCCCAGGTGGAGTCTAGAAGTGGAACCTCTGTGTGCATCCAGGAACTCCAAGAGCTTGGAGGGGGGCGGTCTGGGGGAAACATCCACCTGGGGGCTGAGAGGGAAATCTGTCTCGGGCCACAGCTCTGGGTTGGGGGGGCGGGGAAGGCACACTGAGAATTTAGACGTACAAGCCTTCCCTCCTATAGGAGGGATTTGAAAATATACTATCTACATGCAGGGGACTCCAAAGGGAAAATTAAACTTAAGTGCTTCGCTGTCAAAATCACCCTGGGTACCCCTCAGATGCAAAGGCAAAATTGCTCAAACCCCTCAGGAGTCCCACAGTCAGTGAAATATGATCAAATCAAAAAATTACCAAAACCGTAAGAAACAAACTACCTGGAAAGGATCAACAACAACAACGCAAAGATTTCGAACCTTAATGACTCACATATAAAAATGATTAGATACAAAATATAAAATAAGTAAAAATAGAAGAAGACATGCATGAATAAAGACATTTGTCCAAGAATGTTCATGGCAGCTTTCTCTTTTTTTATTATTTATAACAGCCAACATCTGGAAACAGCCCAGATGTTCTTCCATAAGAATGGATAAACTAATCGTGGTATAACTCACTCCAAGAAATACCACTCAACAATAAGAACAGAAATGAATTAAAGAATGAACCACAACACGGATGAATCTCAGAAATGTTAGGCTGAGAAAAAGAAAGCAAATTCAGAAGCCACACACATAACCTGTATGATTCTATTTATATAAAGTTCAAAACAGATAAAACTAGTCTATGGGGGAGAAATACCAGAACAGCTGGGGGAGAAGGAAGAGAACTGACTGGAAAGATGCGTGGAGGAGCTTTCTGGATTTATGGAAATATCCACATGCTGATTAGGATAATAGTTTCACAGGACATACAATTACCAAGAGTCATCAAACTGCACTGCTATGATTTGTGCATTTTATTGTGTATTAGTTACATCTTGGTAGAATATGCACACACATATTTAAGTGGAAATCATGATGCTCCCCATAAAAGTGATCAAGAATATCTGAAAAAAAAATTCAGAAAGAAATTCTAGAAATAAAAATACATAGTCACTGAATTCAAAAACTGAACAGGTTCTGCTGCAAGCTAAGGCTTTTATCAGACCAAGTCTGATGAGACCAAGTCATGTCTCAAGAATGTTTAGTAGTAGGAGAACATAGTTGTTGTTTTAAAAAGACACTTAAGCACCCGGGGTACCTGGATGACTCAGTCGTAAGTGTCTGCCTTCATTCAGCTCAGGTCATGATCTCAAGGTCCTAGGATCGAGTCTCGCCTCTGTTCCCTGCTCAGTAGGGAGTCTGCTTCTCCCTCTCCCTCTGCCGCATGTGCTCTCTCACTTGCTCACTCACATTCTCTTTCAAATGAATAAATAAAATCTTTAAAATAAAAAAATAAACAAACACCAGACAGCTAACAAAACAGTGAGAACTTGAACCTAAGACCTCAAAGAGAAAAGACATGAAAGAGAGTCAGATATTTGGCTGTTCTTTTTCCTCTTACAGTTTTTGCTGAAAATGACCAAACAAGAATGTGGGAGGTTGTGAAGAATATGGAAACAAAGAAGTTGCAAAGCTAAACCAAACTTTTTGCAGTCTTGAAGGCTGGGGAGATAAACAGGGGAGTTCAGAACCCTGTACCATATCCCCGGGCTCTCAGGTGAGAGCCTAGTGGAGTTACACCCTAGTAGTAAGAGCAATGGCCCCCACCAAGACCAAAACCAGCATTAAGTCAAGTAAATTTCAGAATGAATTAAATCGGGGCACATGGGTGTCTCAGTGGGTTGAGCAGCTGCCTTCGGCTCAGGTCATGATCCCAGTCCTGGGATTGAGCCCCAGGTCCAGTTCCTGGGAACAGCGGGGAGCCTGCTTCTCCCTCTTTTGCGCTCTGTCTTGCTAAAACTCGCTCTTCCTCTCTTCGTCTCTTAATCTCTCTTAAATAAATAAATAACTTTTTTTAAAAAAAGAATTACGTGGTCACCTAGCACAACTGCCTAACTGAAGCAAAAGTTAATCATCTTTGGAGGAAGAGATCACCCACAGCCCCAACATCTCTCATTCAATGAAACACCAGGCAAGGACTCCAGAGGGCCTCGAAAAACCAAGGAAGCAGGGCTGCCATCGCTGCCCCGCCAGCAGCCTTGGCATGCTCCAGGAGGTCACAGTGGCTGGGAGATGCTCTGCCGCGAACGGAAAAGTTAGCGAAGCGGCCACATCTTTACTTGGGCAGTAGCTGAGTCTGACAGACAGTTTTCGGGCTCCAGCAGAACAAGCCTCATCGCACAACCCCAGGGACATCCACCTCAGAGGTCTGGATCTCAGGCCCAGGACCTTCCCCTGAGCTCACTGACCCCAACATCAGACAAGCAGTAAGCACCCACTCCCCAAAGGTCTACACCACAGCTTCGTGAGCGCCCCCCTCCCAGCTTGCAGGTTTTAGTCATTCTCTCCCTTGCCTTTGCTCCCCCAGCCTTCGGGATGGTATCTGCTCTCACTACCTCTCTAACACTGGAGACGCCTCTTTTTGGTTTGTTTTCAGAAACCTGGTCAACAAATGTATACCTGGTTGAAAATTCTTCACATTAAGTTTCTTCTGTAAAATTATGGGTACATCTCCCCAGTCAGGCCTTCTTTGATTCCTCCCTTCACTGTTTTATAGTTTATAGCAGACAAATCTTGTACACAGACTTAATAGCTATAGATCTCATGACTTCATTTTCTAAGTGCTGTCTTGAACGGCACTTTAAAAATGAGTTAAAGGAGGGAAGCACTCATTCTAGTTAAGATGTCAAGTGTCCCCAGATTCATCTATAGATTCAGTACAATCCAAACCAAAATCCTCGTAGCCTTTTTCCCAGAAATTAGTAAGCTGATTCTAAAATTTATACAGGAAAACAAAAGGGATCACATTAACCAAAACAATTTTTAAGAGGAGGAGCAAAGTTGGAGGACGGACACTACCTGATTTCAAAACTTGATATAAAGCTAAAGTAATCAAGACAGTTTGATACCAGGGAAAGGACAGACATTCAGACGAGCGGAACACAATAAGGAGACATAATAGAGCCTCGCTTATGTCATCAGCTGGTTTTCAGCTGGTGGTGCCGGACAACCAGACACACACACACACACACACACACACACACAATCTGATCCATTTCACACACCATAAACATTTTCAGATAAATACTACCAGTTTCTGTCATTGACTATCTTCACTAAAGAAACCTCAGGAAGAAAAAACTATGTTGCAAAAAGGAAAAATGAGAAAAGAAATTGATAAACATGCGGGGTTTTTAACAGATAATTTACACATTATCTGTGTAAGAAACAGTGATAATACCTCATTTTTAGGGCTTTAAAATGATTTAAGGGACGCCTGGGTGCTCAGTTGGTTAAGCGGCTGCCTTCGGCTCAGGTCATGATCCTAGCGTCCTGGGATCGAGTCCCACATTCGGCTCCTTGCTCAGCAGGGAGACTGCTTCTCCCTCTGCCTCTGCCTGCCTCTCTGTCTGCCTGTGCTCGCTCTCTCTCTCTCTAACAAATAAATATAAACAAAAAAAAAAAAAATCTTAAAAATAAATAAATAAATAAATAAAATGATTTAAAAATACTACATAAATACTACCTAACTCATCCAAGAAAGGGCAACTGGGTTTAGATTAAATATCTCTGCATTTTTTCAGGAGAATTATAAAAGTGCTTGATGATTTGAGGTTTTAAGTTAAACATGTCTATTAAAATATGAAGAGCAACTGTTAAAAATTTAAACCATTAAAATTTTTTGAAAACAAAGCATACAGCTTCCAAAACAGTATAGACAAATGGAATTAAACAACATGTAAATGAACCCTAAGATTGCTGAGAAAGGAGAGGAAAAGCATTGAAAACGTGGGCAAAGAGCCCCAAAATGATACATAAATATGTAAGAGTGATCATAAAGAAGAAAACTTGATGACACTCAGCAGTTGAAATAAAGAAATCACCGTTTCAGATGGCAAACAAAATCCAACTCTGCTACTTACAAAAGATACACCTAAAACAGCACACAGAATATTGGAGAGTAAAAGACTGAGAAGCGACCATGACTGAGGCATACCATGTACACAGTAACTGACAGAACAGACAGGTGACTCCTAGTAACAGCAGACAAAACACAAGTCAACGGAAAACATTATAACAAATAAAGAAGGTCACTAGTAATAAAAAAAAATTTTGATTCTCAGGAAGATCTAACAATTCTACACTTGTCGTAGCTAATAACCCACCTTCAAAACATATCACGTGATAATTGACAGGATTAATAAATTCAACATCACAGTAAAATCTTTTAATGCACTCTTCTCAGTTACGGAGAAGATGAAACAGTCAGGTAGTAGCTGAGCTACAGATGTGAACGGTGCATCCGTAAGCTAGATCTCAGGGACAGTGACAGGACTCTTCTCCCAATAATGAGAGACTATGCATTCTTCTCATTTCTATGTTGAACTAATAAAAAAATACACTAGGTGTGAGGGAAGCCATAAAGCAAGGTTCTGTAAAGTCCAAGGAATATATATGAAATATTCATATTTTCTGATCACAATGCAATTAGTTCAAAAACACCAAAAGCAAACAAACACAAACACTTTAAAAATGCACATTACCAAACAGAGCAGGAGATATCCCCAGTGGATCTTGAGCTCAGAGGCAAAAATAACTAGACTCTTGAGAGTTAGAACAACCTCAGAAAAAAGTCAACAAAATGAAGAAACATATACCTATCTGAAAAAAAAAAATTAAAACAGAGGAACTAGGCTTCATTTAAGTAAGCATGGAAGTATAATGTTAGTAATGCAAAATAAAAATTAGAAATGATTTTTTAAAAAATAAAAAATATTAGATTTGATGAAAATAATAGTTGAAATAAAAATCACAATAGATAGAATATGTAGGAAGATAGATTCAACTGAAAACCTAAATTGGTTAGTTTGAAAATTAGATTGAGAAACTGTCCCAAAATTAAGTAGGAAAAAATTAAGATAAAGATTTAAATTTTAAAAAAACTATCTACGAAATAAATAATAATTGTAGGCCCACATCTGAAAAATAGGGTCCCCAGAAGAAGACGAGGAAAGATTGGAAGAAATAATGGAGATCAATTTCCTATAATGAAAGAAAAGGAACAAGTCTGAAAGGGTTCAAGGAGCACCAAACTCTATAGCAAGGTACAGGAATATCAAAATAGGGAGAATAACACTTGCCTTTGGAAACTTTAACACCCCTCTGGAAAGCAGATAAATCAAGCAGACAGAAATGAACAAAAATATGGAAGCTCAGAACAATACCATGGATAAGTATAAGCTATCACTGGAATGACTCTATGACCCCACTGGCCCCAGATAGTACTCGTCAATGCCTGTTGTGCCCTGGCTAATTATCCACAGTGGCCCCTTTCACTCTCAAGCGTGTCATAGTTTGGACAATGAATCCTACGGCCCTGCTGGCTTATGGATGTATTTGGAACTCTACACTCAACAGCAGAGAATATAACTGTATTAGCAGATATGTAACCTTTACAAAAGGAGACCTTGCATTAGGCTATAAAAGAAAGCCAGAATAAGTCCATTCATTTAGTCATGCTTTCATTCAGCAAACATGTTTGAGCACGTCCCCATACCACGTGGCATCTTTCGAGTCTCGGGAATGCGGCCAAGGTGTTACATGGCACAAGTTCTATGGCAGCTGTCCATAGTGAGTTATACCAGCGGTCTAGCCAGGAATGCCACATCTGACCGCACACGGGCTTGGAAGCCTAGCCTAACAGCTACAGCTTTAGGGTACACAGCCTGTCATCCTGGCAACCGTCTCCAGTACGAGAGTGAACAAAACAGAAAAACCTCTTGCCCTCCTGGAGCTTATATTCTACTACAGACAAAAGTCAAACAAAATAGGGGCACCCGGGTGCCTCAGTTGGTTAAACATCGGCCTTCAGCTCAGGTCATGATCCCCAGGTACTGGGATCCAGCCTGGCATGGGGCTCCCTGCTCAGCGAGGGGGCTTGCTTCTCCCTCTCTCTGCTTATGTTCTCTCTCTCTCTCTCTCTCTCAAATAAATCAATAAAATCTTATTTTAAAAAATGAAAGAAATGAAGGAGAACCGCAGAAGCAAAGCCCCTGAGGTAGACATGAGGAGGCAGGACAGAATGCCAGAGCTGGCCAAATTTAGAAGCCTGAGATTTAAACTGAAAGTGACAGGAAGGATGACCCAGTATAAGGGGACAATCGGGAGGGTCAATGCGGTGGTAGGTGCCGAGGGAAGTTTCCCTCTGATTTCTTCAGTCGTCCGCAGAAATAAGAGGTGAGATCTTTGAGTGTAAGAAAGTGGCACTGAGGGTCATGGAAGGGAGTGAAAAATAATAGAAAATGTCATCCAGGGTAGGGAAGCGGGATAGTCACCAGCACGCTATCCGGGCCAAGCCCAGACCCAAGCCCCAGGTCCCAAGTCCTAGGCCCCAGCCCTCAGGCCCCCAGCGCAGCCCAGCAGGCAGAGCCGCAGCTATCTGCACGTGCTATGCCGCCTACTAACCGGGGGACGGCTCACCCTCACAACCATAAGGTGGGGTGCGCAGGGTCACCAAGCAGCCGCAGCGCCCGTCCCGCAGAAGCCGAAGCCGCGCGGGCCACAGGCTCACCAGGGATGCCCAGGGCTCTGGCCAACCTGAGCCATAGGACGAGGCCTGTGCCTTCCAAAGGCATCCTGCTCTCGCCCACTGCTGTGGGGAAACCCGAGGGCCCCCAACTTCCCCCCCAAAACACACACACGTCGTCTGCCCAGAAGCCTAGGGCTCCGGCCTCACCTCGCCTCCACGCGGCTGGGGCCCCCCGGCCGTCGCGGGGTCACTGCGGCGCGTCCGCCTCGGCCTCGGCGTCTTCAGGCCCGCTCCCTGCCAGGGAGCCGCGCACCCACAGGCCGGGGCGCGGGAACGGGGCGCAGCGGGGGACCCGCCAGGCACGCTCTCCGGCCCCGGGGCGTCTTGGGCCAGCGTCCTGCCCGGCAGCACGTAAGGCGGCGCAGTGCAGCCGCTGACGCAGGCCCGGAACACGCAGCCGTGACCCGAGGCCGGCGTGGGCCGTGACCCTGGCTGCGAAAATACCCCCGACGTCTAGGGAAGTGGCCAAGGGCGGGAGCAGGGAGGCGACGGAAAGAAAACCTCCAAATTTCGAGATACGGAAGAGTGTGCATCTGCGACACAGCGGTGAGAAGCGGGGAATGTTTCCGGGTTTGGACTCAGCCCGGGACGGAGCGGGTGAGTGTGCCCCGCGCTCTCAGGCCTCAGTGCACTCGCTGTGAAATGGGTACAGTAGCAATCGTGGGCTCCGGTCTCAGGCGCCCAGGTGTCTGTGCGCTTCTCACGGGGGCCTTGTTCATACCATTTGGTTTTGAAACAGTTTGCAGGGGCTTCTGTAAAAATCATGTGATGCTTTCCTTCCCATGTGCCCGATTGAAATTGTAAGCAAGGAAGGCAAACAGGGATCCCAGATCTAGCCATTAATGGATATTCTGGTACTTCTGAGCAGTAAGTCAGAGTTTCAAGGTCTTTTAGCTCCTTGCGCAGATTAAAAAAAAAAAAAAAAAA
>ML098963.1:0-14826 GCA_003697995.1 Taxidea taxus jeffersonii
GGGAGGCGGTTACTGCTAACGTGCGCCCCACGTGGACATGTCCTCTGCATTGTCTGCCAGGGAAACGAGCACACATTCCCATACTTTCTATAAGGTTTCATTTTTATATAAAAATCATTAAGATTTTACTTAACAGCACCTAAAGCATTGCTGTCATGGGGCAAAATCCCTTTTTAAATCGCTTATTGAAACATTAGTCACTTGAGTTCACAAAGATATGACAAAAATTTCTATCACTGTACCACTTAGTTTCTAAAGGCACTGGAATCCACCAACCCCCCAAATTTCCAGGGCACATTTCCTTTGATCCGTTGGTATTTCTGAAATACAGCAATCAAATGTGCTTTGACCAGTAGCCACGTACATGGTCTGGGTCACTGAATCTCTCTCCAGACCCCGCCTTCCTGCTCACTCGGCTCTGGTGGCATCTCCCCTCCTGCCGCACGTGACACCAGGGGCCATGTCATCTGGACGACTTGGTTCTCTGTCTTCTTCTCGGACCCTCTGGCTCCCAAGACTCCCGGTGCAGACCCACCACATCACCATTCCTCCACTGAGACTGTAAGGCTGGGCCATCCCCACACCGCTTTCTAGAAAGAGAAGAGTAAGGGGACACTAATGTTGAGGAACTAGTGAGACTGTGAGGTGGGGGAGTAAACGGTAGGAGGGAGAGGGCGTGAGGTCATTCCACAAAGGGAGAAGGCGGCGCCTTTTAAACAGCCTTGAATGCATTGTGAAGGCTCTTATACTTCATTCTGTGGGTAATAGGGAGCCCTTGATGGTTTCCAAACACAGGAGTGAGGTGATTAAAGATGCGGCTTTTGAAGGTTAGAGCTGGAAAAAACCACCCCGCCCTTCCAGCCAGAAGTTAGATTGCCCCATGTGAGACCCCTCCTCATGTCTTCTACTCTCTGTTTAGGAAGGTTCCTCTCAACCTTGTGGCTCAGCATCTCTGACCTCCTGTGTCTTAACTTCCTGCTGTCTGTCAGCATCTTGCGGTCAGGTTTCATGCTAGATGTACCTTCCGCAGCAGCATCTGGGGCAGGACTGGGTTCCACCCCTGCTACCTGTCTCTCTACCTCATTTCAAACCTGTCTTATTTCAAAAGAGATTCTGGACAAATTGTTGGTGGTAAAACAATTAGATGAATGTATGGATATATGGACAAATAAAGACACAAATGAACGCTTGAGGGAATGCCAGCTTTCACCATCCCAGAGGCCTCTGCTGCTCCTGCAGCCCGTCAGGACCACGGCTGGCCATTCAAAGCAGATGAGATGAGGGAGACCCTGGGACTCCTGCCCACATGTGGACCAGCCTCATGTACCCCGCATCCTGACATCCTCCCCGTCACTGTTCTCCTTCGTGACTCTCTGCATCCTCCTCATCTTATTCCTAAGGATAGAGATCTTCTCTAACGCTGACTTTTGCAAAGATCATTAGAGCACAAGGCCCCGGTCATGTCAAACCTTCCTTAATCACTTATCCTTAACCACTGCTTCAGATAAGCAGACGCCCGTATTGCTTCGGCGGATCGTACCGGGGTCACGGAGATGCACAGATCTCCCAGCTGAGCCTTTGTACTGAGTCCACCCCAGATCTGCCCACCTTTTCCAGGTGAACTAGACCCTAGGTAAGGGGCTGTTTTGTCCGTCTGTCTGTCTGTCTGTTTTAGCGTAGGCCCCATGCCCAGCGTAGAGCCCAGCATGGAGTTCAAGCTCACCTTGAGACCTGAGCTGAGGTCAGAATCAGATTCTCAACCGACTGAGCCCCCCAGGTGCCCCCGAGAGCATTTTTTTTTTAAACGATTTTATTTATTTATTTGTCAGAGAGAGTGAGCACAGGCAGACAGAGTGGCAGGCAGAGGCAGAGGGAGAAGCAGGCTCCCTGCTGAGCAAGGAGCTCAATGTGGGATTCGATCCCGGGACACCGGGATCATGACCCGAGCTGAAGGCAGCCGCTTAACCAACTGAGCCACCCAGGCGTCCTCCGAGAGCATTTTTTTAATTCCAACTTCATACAAGTATTATTGAAGAGAGTGGACTGAGAAGAAATACAATGGATATTGGAAAGATGAGTAGATCCCGAGTCTCCACGCTATGCATATTTTTTTTAAAATAGCCATTACCCAAGGATCTTTATTTATGATTTTGAAAAGCAAACTGTTTGGAAAGCTGTAATAACTTTAACCACAGCATAAAGGAAGGTACTATGTAGCATGATTTGCTTGCTATTATGTTATTTGTACTGTATAGATACAAATTTTTGGAATCAGATGTTTTATGGGAAATCATTACAATTCTGAAAATGTGACTGAACTTTTCCTAAATATATCGAAACTGGAACAGCTTGTGAGCATACATAATTGCAAACAAAGTTTATGAGGCAGTAGATGTCTACAAATATCAACAGAAACTTAACAAAACTGTGTCAAAATTTGTGTTTTGTGTATTGCACTCAGAAAAACCTTCCCCTACACATATCCACCATTCATGTAGTTGATGGCAATGAGCCCATTCAGAGATGGGTAAAATTATTTGATGAAGTCTATGGGGCTTGAGACTGCTGGGGCTGTCATGGACAGCCATGCAGGTTGCATACTGAACAACTGCAGGAGACCCCCCTTTGACATAAGGAATGATGTTACAGGCCCTTCTGGAGCATATAGTGCACAGCCCGCACAGCTGTAGAGTTCCTGAATCACACTGAGGGAGAGACAGAGTCCACGACGTGCCCCCAGAAGAACAAAACCAAGAAGGAAAGCAAACTTGAACTCTAATTTAAAAAAAAAAATCCCTGAACTTTTGTGCACCACTGGTAGGGATGTAAATTGGCACAGCCTCTATAGAAAACAGTATGGAGGGTCCTCAAAAAATTAAAAATAAGACTATCACATGATCCAACATCCTATTTCTGGATATGTATCCGAGGAAAACAAAAACAGACTCTAACAGGTATATGGGTCCTGTGCTCAGTGCAGCATTATTTGTAATGCTAAGACATGGAAACAGCCTAAACTGTCCATGGATAGATGAATGGATAAAGAAATTGTATGTATACAAACACATACATATACCCACACACAAAGGGATATTACTTGGTTATGAAAAAAGAATAAAATCTCACTCTTCACAACAACATGAACGAGGCTTGAGGCATTACGCTTCATAGAATAAGTCAGACAGAGAAATACAAATACCACATGATCTCACTTGGGTGTAATCTTACCCAAAAAAGTACCAAGCTCGGTGATACAGAGAACAGATTGATGATTGCCAGAGGTGGGGGGTAGGAGATGAAATAAGAGTCCAAGACACAAACTTCCAATTATTAAAAAAAAAGAAAAGAACTCCTTAGCAATCAGAACCACCTTCAATGCATTCATTCACTCATTCGCTTATTCATTCAGCTCTTAAATATGTGCGTACACACACACACACACACACACACACACACACCAGGGATGCAGTTAGATTCCTGCATCTACCAGAGAGCATGACTCCTCGGTCTGCCCTCACTCTGGGATCCATGATCTCACCAGCAAGCTAGAGGTGTTTCATCCCATGTTCCTGCCCCTGGGTGCATCTTTCTTTGCCCCCAGGGTTTGTGAGTTGGAACCTGGTGCCTTCTAACAACCAGGAAGGCTATTTATGCCAATTTCGGGTTTGTGTCTGGAATGGTCACTAACTCTACTGAGCAGAACATGAAATGGCTCCTCCAGCCCTGCTCATGCTAATCACCCAGAACAACCCCAGAACGTGCCCCCGCTCTAGGCCCAGCAAAACCAACTGCATTCCAACACAGGATTTAGAGCTGACCCAAAAAATCTCTCACAAATAACACAGAAATGAATAAGCAATGAGTAGGCATCTGTCATGGCCTTTAAAGATGTCCAGTTGAGGGGCACCTGGGTGGTTCAGTCATGGTTAAGAGTCTGCCTTCAGTACAGGTCATGAGCCCAGGGTAGTGGGATCGACTTAGCTCCCGACTTAGCACAGACCCTGCTTCTCCCTCTGCCTCTCTCTCCCTCTCTATCATGAAAAAATAAATAAATCTTAAAGAAAAAAATATCCAGTTGGGTATGGAGAGACTCTGTAGCTACCAACATTTGGAGTACTCAGAACATCGCCTCAAGGACCACCACCCGCCCTGCTCTGGAATTGGGTTTATTTAACCCTGGAAATTTCTTTGCTGATTCTTTCCCACTTAACTAGTGTTTAATACTATCCCACATATCAACACACATTGAATATCTGCAAGAACTTGAGTCTCTTCTGGAGAAAAGAAGCTCAGGTAATTTAGGAGTCAGAAAATAAGACCAAAGAGGAATTCAGCTGATGGAATTGGGACAATTTCACCCCAGGAAGAAACTGACTACACTATGGGCCACTAATTCTGGCAAGTTTATTAAGAGTTATTTCATGTGGGATAGTGACCATCTGGTTTCCCTTTCCTGAGCACAGAGAGGAAATGACTTGCAATCACATCAGGAAGGATTTCGGTTGGAAAATAAGGAAGGATTTCCAGATGCTTAAGGTTATTAAATCCTAACTGCTGAGAGGCTATAGCTTCACCTTCTGGAAATGATTCAGGGGACGACAACTGGCTGTCAGCCCAGGCCGTTTTAGGAGCAGCCTGAGCGGAGGACACAGGACAAGGGAGGTGATCTCTCCAAAATACCTCCCAGAGAGCTCTTCATTGAACTAAAAGTGCCTCTTGTGGAGCGTACATAATGTCTAGGCTTCCAAAACATTCTTCCTACCTGGATCGCCCAGGCCCTTCCTGAGGGCAGAAAGGAGGGAGGGGTTATCTGGCTCTGGCCCCTTGTCTCTTGTGGGTGAGTCGTGGGACCTGCGACACATCAGGATCTCTAAGCCCAGTTGCTTGTCCAGGGTTCTTAGTCGGGGGAAGCCCCCCAGTGAGCTGCCTGCTATATGCATGAGCTGCCATGTTCATCCCCCTGGCATTCCCTACCCTGCACCCAGATCCAGAATCTGCTTCTCTAATTGCAGGGGAGAGCACCCAGTCCAGGTTTCTGTCTCCTGTCCCCTGCCCCTATCCACTGTGACTAGTCTAGAGCTGGGTGTGTAACCCGGGGCAGGCCCATCAGAGCTTTGCCCACAGTGTTCTATCTGAGGGTGCTCTTTCTTTGTAGAGACTATTGGGGCTTCATGATGCCTGAAGTTATGTCTCCAATATCTGAAGAAAGCTGTTTTCACAAGAATCTCAGGAGCTGGGAGGCAGAGATGATGAA
The DNA here is from genome assembly GCA_003697995.1 of Taxidea taxus jeffersonii. Taxonomy (NCBI): domain Eukaryota; kingdom Metazoa; phylum Chordata; class Mammalia; order Carnivora; family Mustelidae; genus Taxidea; species Taxidea taxus. The sequence goes on from ML098963.1 coordinate 5,255, forward strand.
TATGGAGAAAACTTTGCTCCAAGCCTCTAAGTCAGCCTCCCCTGTTATTTCCCCTTGGGTTTTGTGAATCAAGAGGATACTCTTTTTTCCCTTCCCCAAAGCTAATTTGAGTTGGGTTTCTGTTGTTTGCAAGCCCCAAGTCCTGATGAATATGGAGTAGGAATGAGGTCCCCAGGAAGTGGGTGCTGGCAAGAGCTGAGGGCACCGAAGACAGTCCCAAGCTGCTCTGTATTAGGAATACCCATTAGCAATATCTAGTCACACCTCTGAGGAAGAGACGAGAGGAAAGGACAGAAAGCGGAGGGAGAAGAGTCAGGAAGAGGGCAGAAGGCAGGGCTCCAGTGTGTCCTCAAAAACAGCAGGACCTGACCCAGGAAAGTAAATCCTCCCTGTGACCCATAAACTTGCAGAGAAAATTCTACCATGGGAAAGCAGCCTATATTCATGGTAGTTGGAAGGTGGGTGGTGAATCCAGAGGAAGGGCTGTAGGGTCACAGTTGGGCTCACCAAAAGGTGGAAATAAAAAACAACCACAAGAGGCAGAATCTGGAAGTAAAATTCTTTAAGGCGGGAAAGCAAGAATTCTGGTCTGACTTCCTCCTAAGAAGGTGACCTAAGGGCCATTTGCAGAAATCTAAGGATAGGCACAGAATGGGTATTTGAGTCACTGTTATCCAGATGGCATGGGACCTAGAAGCCCCAGAAGGAAATTAAACGTTTTCCTCCGATAATAAGGCTGCAGTGGTCCGGGATCTGTCTGTATCTGAGCACCGATTAAGCCAGGTCCTGTCCCATTTGCATGGAGCATTTTATAAGCATAGGACGGATGGAGAGTAATAAAGAAAGGTTTCCCCAAGTCTTTTGGGGAGCTGAGCCGGAGCCAACGTCAAACAGAAATTGTGAACAATACAGCATCAGTAAAGCTAACACCATTTTTCCCCCTAAATTGTGAAATGGAAGGAAATAACTTTTAGAAGGAAATTGATCTGGGAGAGAATTACCAAGAACACTGTTTTAAGGAACAACCTACCTTTTCAACATCTAAGCTTATTCCGAAATTATTTTACCATTACATTTTAACAAGGAAGATTTCATGTGAGAGAAGCTAAACTTCCATTAAGTTGTTTCAAACACCCCCGATTCAAATTTACTAATAATGATGATTTCCAAAAGCTCATTCCTGCAACCAAGAGCGGGCAGAACAGCAGGCAACCACTGTGCACAGAGTAATCTCCATGAATAATTGCCTGTCAGCCTAGCATATTAAAGAGAAAACAGCAAGTTTACAAGACAATGCTTTGGTCTGATTTCTAACTTGAAGACACAAAGCCGACACTAGGCTTGAGGAAAATGCTTTTAGACTTCCAAGTATACATGAAATTCGGGAGTCTTAACCCATAGGAAGGGGCTTAGAGGGATCAATGGATGCCCTGAAAATTGGCACCAGATTATTTTCTGTGTCTGCATCATGTGCCTTTTCTAGGAAAAGGGTTGATAGAAGGAATATGACCCCCAGACATATAAGAACCACTGAATAAATGGACCTTTACTGGTACCGCCCAGTAGAATCTTCTGGAACAATGGGAATATTTTCTATCTGCACTGTCCAGAATGGTAGCCAATAGCCACACATTGTTATTGAGTACATGGAAATGTGGCTGGTGCAACTGACCAACTGATCTTTTTTTTTGTTTCATTTTAAATGATTCAAATTCTAAAAGGAAACATTACAGAAATATAAAATAGATCAGTGGTTACCAAGGAGTTGGGAGAAGGTTGACCCCAAAGAAGCAGCCCAAGCAGATATTTTAAAGTGAACGACCTCTTCTGGGTCTTGACTTGGTTACATGACTTTATGCAATTGTCAAAGCAAAGGAAACATACATGAAAAATACTGTATTGCGTTTAGTGAATTTATTATAGATGAATTGAAAATAAAGATTTTAAAGATTTATTTGGCTGCAGTGGTTAGTGGCTACCAAGTCAGATGTGCAGCTCCAGACTAGCACTTTAAGAGGCCTACACGTACTGCCTTCAGCCCAGAACATGATTCCAGGGTCCTGGGATCAAGCCCTGCGTCAGGATCCCTGCTCAGCACAGAGTCTGCTTCTCCCTCTCCCTCTACCTGCTGCTCCCCCTGCTTGTGTGGTCTCTCTCTCTCTCTCTCTCTTTCTGTCAAATAAATAAGTAAAATCCTTTTTTTAAAAAGGTCTACATGTTCACCAGCCATGATGTACCGGAGCTTACCTGACCAACAGATTCATTAGCTTAGAAAGGGTTCCCCAAACCATCACTATAATGAAGGGCATTTCTGCCTCACTGACAAAGGCATCAGGCTGAAGGCAGGATGCTGACTCCTGTCCCATCCCCCCAACTCTGCCAGTGGCTCCGCCCTTCCTTGGTTACCACAAAGCCAGGCCAAGTGATCGCACCATGTACCTACTGCCATCCCAAGTTCCAGTCTCCAGGCTTGAGGCTGAGCTCCTGCCTTTGCACCATCCTCAGAGTCCCCGTAGGCAGAGAACAGGCACAGGGTCTTGCACACACAGTGAAAGCCTGGGTAGCCTCCCCTGGCAATAATACACTTCTTACTCAGAAGCAATCCCAGCCCACAGGCTCCTGCCGACCCTGACAGGGCCAGTCCTGGCTCTTTCCCATATCACCTTGCATTTGTTTCCAAGAGCCGCCCTGACCCAGGACTGCAAACCGGTGGCTTCAAACAACAGAAACAGATTCTCTTTGGAGGCCAGCAGTTTAAAATCAAAGTGTCAGCAAGGTCAGCATCTTCTTGAGTGGCCAGAGGGAGAAACTACGCCATGCCTCCCTTCTAGCTTCTGGTGGCTTCTGGACATCCTCCGTGTCCCTGGGTTTTGAGAGCAGCGACCCCATCTCTGCCTCCACTGGCCACCCTCACATGGCATTCTCCCAGCTGTGGCTCTCTCTGAGTCTCTGTCCAAATTTCTCTTTTCTTCTAAGGCACTAGAAATTTGTTTTGAGTCTACCCTAATTCGTATACTCTCATCTCAACTTAATGACATCTGTAAAGATCCTTTTCCCCAAAAAAAGTCATATTCCCAGGTAACAGGACTTCATTGTATCTTTTTGAGGAGGGGGAAGGACACAACTGAACCCATAGGAGATCCCAACTATCATTGGGACAGAATCCCTTTCCCAGAGTGGAACATTCCAGACCGGGTATGGTTTCACCTCTGACTATCTTTAATTTCATTTGCGTGTGGGTGTGTGTGTGTTTTCCACTGCTATGTTTTTGCCATAATGTGATTGTCCTGTTCGGGACAAAGGGGGTGGGGCAGGCCAGTGTCTGCCCTTAATGTTCAGGAGAAACTTCCCTTCGTTCACCAAAGGGCAGGCCCCCGAGGCATAGAGGTGGCCTGTCTTAGGTCAGTGGCCCTTGAGATGGTTGGCCGAACTCTGGGCATGTGAGCAAATGTGATTCTAAAACACGCTTCTTACTACAGGTGGCATTGAGTTACTGGACTTTTTAAGCCTTCATCTCCTCATCAGTCATGTGTAAATGTAATGCCTTCTTCTTGAGTTGTTTCCATCAGTGGACAATATACATACTGGGTCCCTAGTGGCTAACTCATCAATGTTACCTTTCTGACTTTTTCCCTTTCCCTTTTCACACACATAGGGGCCTTCTAAAAATAATTTTTACTTAATATAAAAAGGAAGACAAATACAAAGAGTAAATTAAACTTTCTGTAATTCCCTGACCCGGATATAATTATTATTTAAATGTTCATGTATTTTCCCCACAGTCTTTGTTAACGCATATGTTTACATGCACTAGTTCCACAAACTCGGTCCCCTTCTGTACATATTTTTCAGTAACCACACTCACTTAACAAGATAGTTCATTTTCAGATTTAATGAAGTGGTTTTCAAAAGCATGGTTTATAATGGCTGTAGCATAATCCATCATGGATATAACATATTTCTTCAATGAACAACCTTCCGTCAGCCATGTTGGCTGTTGCCAAGTTTTTACTATTTTATACAACATTGTCAGGCACATTCTTACAGGTAAACTGCTGTGCACCTCATTGTGGAGGAGAAGTAGGTCTTAAGTTCTACAAATGATCATTTCCTAATTTCTCCTTTCCTCTTCCTTTTCTTCCTCTTCATCTCAGCCAGTGACCTACCCTCTGTGCTTCACTGAGCAAGCAGAAGATGCCAGAACAGGTGAAGTTCAGCACTTCTGCTTGGGCATTGGAGCCTGACCTCCCTCCTCCCCAGGAAGGTGCCCTTAGAGCCCCCTTCCTCTCCTGCATCCCCCAATCCCTCTTGAATCCGGGTCACCCCCAACACCATGCAAACACGCTGGCGGACCTCCTATACCCCAGTTCTGTGCCTGCTCTAGCACATTCCTGCGGACTCAGTGCCTTAAAGCAACACCAATTTATTATTATCCAGTTCTGTAGGTCGGAAGTCCAAAATGGGTTTTAGTGGGTGAAACCCAAACTGTCAGGGGCTGCATTACTATGAAGGCTCCAGGGAAGAATCCATTCCCTTCCCTTTTTCAGCTTTAATAGGCTGCTCATATTCCTTGGCTCCTGGGCCTTTCTTCCATCTTCAAAGCCAGCAATGAATCATGTTCAAATCTCTCTCTGGCTGACCCTTCTGTCTCCCCCTTATAAGGACCCTGTGATTACATTGGGCCCACCCAAATCATCCAGGATAATTTCCTCATCTCAAAATCCTTTACTTAATGATATCTGGAATGGCATCTGTTGCCGTGTAAGGTCACAAACTCTCATATATGGACATCTTTGGGAGATCAGTATCCTGCCAACATCTTCCATCTTTCTCCCAGAACCCACTCCAGCTGGACCTTTATCTCACAAGTGTCCTGCTCCTGCCAGCTCACCTGTGATCTCCATGACTCCCCATCCAGTGATCAAGTCTCAGTCCTGCTGTGCCCTGATGTCTCTGTGACATTCGATCAACTGATCAGTCTCTTCTTCATGGAACTTCTTCTTTAGGTTTTAGGATGCCAGGATTTTTTTGGCTTTCCCTAGATTTCCCTTTATTTGGCTCCTTCTCAATCTCTCTAACTCAATCCTGCCCTTCCTCTTGACCACCAGGTAGCTCAGGACACAAGTCTTTATCCGCACTGACTCCTGGGGTGACCTCATTTGGTCCTATGATGGGGAACATTACCTATCTACTTATGAGGCCCAAATCCATATTCCCAGTCCTGCCTCTCCTCTGAGCTTGCAGACTCAGAAAATTCCCTTTGGATTCTAATAAGCTTCTCCAACTTGACATGTCCAAGACCGCACTCCAGGTCTGCTTCCTCCTGTCCAACATGCTATTCCTCCTGTCCAACATGCTATTCCCATACCAGCAAATGGCACAGTAAACCCAAAGGCTCAGGCAAAAAGCACATCTTCATCCTGATTCTATTCTTTCCTACAAAACAAATATTTGGTTCACCAGCCAGTCCTGATGGTGCTACGTTTCCCACATATCCCTAGATGACCCCTTCCTTCCTGTAACACTCCTCACACTGCCCCCTCTTTCCTGCAGGGACCTCCAAGTTACCTGGGTTACTGGTCTCCCTGATGCTGGTCCGGCCTTACCCTCGGTTTCCCATGCAGAAACTGGAATGACCTTTAGAATTTTACATCAAATCATGTCATTCTTGTGCTCACACCCTCAAACAAGGGTGTGCAGGAGACTGGGATGGTAACAGTGGCCCATGGATCTCAGCCATGTAACAAAGGGAGTAAGGACTTTGTTGGTGACCATTGGACAAGCAGAAGACCCCAGCATCATTAGTCCTGGTGGGTATTGGAGGTGCTGTAGGAAGTGATCTACAAACAGGTGGGGGAAGGGTGAGATCCCAATCCAGAAGAGCTGCACATCAAAATTTAACATTTCTGAAAAAATCCTACCCAGAGGCAAAATTAAGAGACATTTAAAAATAAATATATTTTAAATATGTTTAAAATATGTGTATATATACATATATATATATATACATACATATATATATATAAGAGCTCCAGCACGTGGGCCAGGCAGTGGCTCTGGAACCTGGGTATGCAGCAGAAGCAACTCAAGAGAGTTTTGACAATATGAACACCCGAATCCTCCCCAGGTTATTGATCAGAACCTCTGGGGAGGAGGTGCCAGCATCCGTTCATTTTAAAAGCTCTCCAAACAATTCTGCTGTCAGAACTGCTCAAAGGTATGGACATGGGAGGGAGTGGATAAGGTGAGAAGGAGGAGATACAGAACCACAAGGCCAAGCTGTCCAGTGATTATTTATGTGGATACTGAAGTCTGCACACAGCTACAGAGCCAAAAAATCCAGTTCTAATTACAGATGCTTCCTTAAGCTTGTCTCCTGGGCATTTTGTTGAGATAAGATGGGCAGCTCGTGGTCGTAGCTGGGAGTGTGGTCTTATCAGGGGCAGGCGAGCCTCTTAGGGTTTCCCTCAAATTCATCTGTGGGTGGGTTGAGCCTCAGGGGTGGGATGATCTAAATAAGATCACTCTGAACTTGGGGGCCTCTCTCACGTCTGTGGCAGGCAGAATAATGGCCCCCTGTCATTAATTAGATGATGTTTCCCCCAAAATCCATGTCTACCCCAAAACTCAGAATTAGACTCTTTGGCAATAGGTTCTCTGCAGATGAAATCGAGAAAAGATCGTACTGGGTCAGGATGGTTTTTATCTCCAGTGACTGGTGTCTTTAAGATAAGAAGAAAGGACACAGGAGAGAGGTAGCCGTGTGAAGATGTTGGCCAAGTTTGAAGTGATAGAACTATAAACAAGGAACATCAAAGACTGGTGTAGCCACCCAAAATCGGGAGAAGCAGGAAAGGATACTTCCCTGGAAGCTTCAGAGGGCACATAGCCATAGGGACACCCTCTAGTCTCTAGAAATGTGAGAAAATAAGTTTCTGTTGTTTTAAGCCACCCAGTGTTTGGTACTTCCTTATATAAGCCCTAGGACTCCCAAGGATGTCCACGTCTGAATGCCCAGATCCTATAAATGCATTATACTTCATGGCAAAAGGGAATTAAAGTTGCAAACGGAATTAAGGCTGCTAATCAGCTGACTTTAAAATAGGGAGATCAGGGGCGCCTGGGTGGCTCAGTGGTTAAGCCTCTGCCTTCGGCTCAGGTCATGGTCCTAGGGTCCTGGGATCGAGCCCCGCATGCTCTGCAGGGAGCCTGCTTCCCCCTCTCTCTGCCTGCCTCTCTGCCTACTTGTGATATCTGTCAAATAAATAAATAAAATCTTAAAAAAATAAAATAGGGAGATTATTCTGGATGATCCAGGTGTTCCCACTGTAGTCATAAGTGTCTTTTAAGTGGTAGAGGAAGGCAGAAGAGTCAGTATCAGAAAGATGTGATGATGGAAAGACTCAAGTGGTCATTGGCTTCCAAGAGGAAGATCTGATGAGAGGTCTAGATGCCCCACCTCCAAATGACATAGACACATATGAGCCAAAATTTGCCATTATTACGAACCTGGTGCAGTGTTAAACCAACTGCTGTTTCTTCAGGTGGATGGCATGAAGCAGAGACCTTATTTCCAAAAGGATTTCTTGCCGCACTAACATGTCCATTAGAAAAACCAAACCCTCAAATATACATGGAAGGCTTTTATTCCCTCAGGCTGACGAGTTCACGTCTGGAAAAGAAGGGAAGAGATCTCTTGTTTAAAAATGGATCTAGGCATATACCCAAACGATCGAATGCAAGGACTCAGAGTCTCGCACCCAGTGTCGGTAGCATGATTCACAAGAGCCAAATGCTTACACGGGAACAACTGAGTGTCCTTTGACAGATAAACAGACCAGTAAAATGTGGTCCATCCATACAACAGAATATTATTCGGCCTTAAACAGGAATGAAATTCTAACCCAGGCTACAACAAGGTTGGACCTTGAAAACATTATGCTGAGTAACATATAAACCAGGCATAGGAGGATAAATATGATATGATTCCACTTATACACTGTGCCTGAAACAAGCAAAGGTACAGAAACAAAGAATAGAACAGAGGAGCTCCCAGGAGCTGGGAGAAAGAGAAAATGAGGAATAATTGTTCAATGGGTGCAGAGCGTTAACTGGGGATGAGAAAGTTCTGACCAGGAGCAGTGGGCACAGCTGGACCATGACGTGAACGTGATTAAAGCCTCTTAACTGGATAGTTAAAGGAGTATTTTATGTTGTGTATACTTTACCATCATAGCAAAAATTAGGACTCCTCCCAGAACTGTCACAGGAAGTTCTAGGTGGAGAGAATAGCAAAGACCTCGAGTTAACTGTCCACATTAATTTTAAAAAGAGAACAGAAACAATGGGACTAAAAAAATTATTTGCAAATAAAAATACAAAATGACAACTGCAGCTCAGCTGCTCTGGGCTGCTCATTTGTGCATTTATTCACTCACGTAACAACTATTCACCAAGCCCCCCCTCCCCCTGGCGGACACTGCTCCATCTCCGGTAGGCAATTGCGCACGCGCAACCTGCTCCCTCCCCGCCCGTGGCCAAGGCCAGAGACTGGATGCCAGGGACGGCCGCCCTCTAAGCCCGCTTCAGAACCGAGTCCCTCCTTCTCCCAGCTGCTGGGAGCTGGCAGATGGTGGCTCTCAGCCGAGGCTCCAGGTATCACAAAGACTGTCACCAGGCAAAGATGCTGCATCCCACCTGGGGACAGCTGCATCCAGTGGCCAGTCTGTGATGGGTAATGGGGTGTGAAGGTCGAGCAGAGGGGAGTCACCCAGCTCCAGCGCTCCATGTGGTGGACGGAGGCCGGTGTCGCTGCCAGACTGGTCAGCGCCTTCCGTTGCCAAATTCTGCTTCCTCCCTATGTCCCCCTCCACGCTCTAAGAGGCTGATCTGAAGGATTCTGCCCAAAAAGTTCCTGCACACAAATCTCCTTCATAGGACCTGTTCCTCAGAACTCGCCTAAGACAGAGGGGAGGCCACAGAGGTTGGTAAACAAGAAGAAGACAAAACACCAATGATCCTCCCTAAAAGGAGAGAGGAAAATATCTTCCTAGATGGTCAGGTTGGTCTTGTTGGGGGTGGGAGGGGTGGCAAGGGGAGGAAATTTTTATCTAAAAATGTGAAGGCTGGAAAGGGCTTCTGGTGGCCACAGGTGGGAAGGCATCTCACCAGAAGGGACACACTTGAGTAAAGATGAGAAGTCAGGGAAGGCGGGATGTGTCCCAAAGATGGCGAGAGCCTGCTGTGGCCAGGCCAGGGTCTGTGGCCACGCCAGTGTATATGGCCAGTAGTAGGATGAGCCTCACTGACCTATTCCTGACCTCATCTCAGTTCAGGCCCAGAGGCCCCTCCCTGATGAATCATGAAGACCTTACCCTGCAAACAAGTCAAGGAGGATGTTAGAACCAGAAGAAAAGGCGGGCCTGGGTAGCTCATTCAATCAAGTCTCTGCCTTCAGCTCAGGTCATGATCTCGGGGCCCTGGAACCAAGAGTCCCACATTGGGCTCCCTGCTCAGTGGGGGAGTCTACTCCTCCCTCCCCCACAAAAAAAAAAAAAAAAAAAAAAAAAAAA
>ML098963.1:14926-39241 GCA_003697995.1 Taxidea taxus jeffersonii
CAAAAAAAAAAAAAAAAAAAAAAAAAAAAAGAAAGGAAGAGAGAACACAGAGGAAGATCAGAAACTTGTGATAAAAGAGCTCAGAGAAATTAAATGCACGGAATATGGAAATCTGAGAGGTGGGGAAAACTCCCTGATGAGATAAACTGTGAAAGGGACAGTAACATCTGATTTTGAACGCTCTCTTTCATCTGTTCCCAATGACCTGCAGGAAAAAATGGCAGGTATTATTTCTAACACCTCTTTTCACAGATGATGATTCAGACAAAGACAGAGAGAGAGAGATTAAGCAATTTGTCTGAGGTCAATGATTTGTAGAATCCTACTCTTGCAGGGCTGTGGGGAGCCGAGCAGCATACTTAACACCAACATTAGCAGAATTTACGAATGCATAGACTTCTGGGAGCTTTAAGGGTTCTTAAAAGTCCTCCGTACCATTCATGTAACAAACAAGAACAGTGAGATTCGGGGGGTGGGGTCAACTAGCACATCCAAGACCACAGAGCTCTTAGAATTAGACGGATCCCAGTTCGTGACAATCCTTAGGACTGAGAGGTGATGGAAAAATTTTGCCAACAATATAGTGGGATTTGGGGTTGAATCCTCCTTTGGCTTCATACCAGCTTTATAAGCAGCCCACCAGGGAGTGTACTTGGCTAGGTCCCTATGACTGGTGAGCAGGAGCTCTAGAAATTATTACTTTTCTGAGTTCCACTGAGATCCAGAAAACTTTTAATGTGTTCTACCCCTGAGTGAGATGACATCAAAGTACAACTTCCACAATGTGATGCCTTGTGGCTAGGGGCCCTTTCTATAGCATGTGGACCGGTCATGATCCCAGCTCACTCAGCTTCCAGCCTTTGGTCACCTTATCCTATTCAACCTGCCTGGGCCCCAGCAACACAGACGCCCCACAGCATCCCCGAGCCACCATGTTTTCATGATCTGGGGCCTTTGCACATGCTCAGCATGACCTGGTCTCTGCTTTCCCCCCGCTATGCCAGGGAAATCTTACTTCTTCGAGACTCATTTTAGGGGAGACTGGGTGGCTCAGTTGGTAAAGCATCTGCCTTCAGCTCAGGTGGTGATCCCACAGTCCTGGAATCGAGTCCCGCATCGGGCTCTCTGCTCATTGGAGAGTCTGCTTCTCTCTCTCCCTCGGTCTCACCATCCCCCACTCATGCTTGCGCTCACACACACACTCTCTCTCTCTCTCTCTCTCTCAAATGGATAAATAAAATCTTAAAAAATTTTTTTGCACTCATGTTTATAGCAGTGATATTCACTATAGCCAAGAGGAGGAAACAATCCACATGCCCATCTAGGGATAAATGGATAAACAAAATGTGGTTGATGCCTACTATGGAGTATTATTCTGCCTTTAAAAGGAAGGGAACTCTGACATATGCTACAGTGTGGATGAACTTTGAAGATATTATGCTAAGTGAAATAAGCCAGCCAGTAAAGACCAAAAGCATGTGGTTCCATGTATATGAGATCCCTAGGGTCATCACATCCACAAAGACAGAAGGTGGAATGGTTGCCAGGGACTGGGGGCAGAGGAGAATGGTGAATCAGTGCTTTGTGGGTGCAGCTTAGGAAGATGCAAAGTTTCTGCGGATTGCTTAATTGTACAACAATGTGAATATACGTAACAATACGGACCTGTACACTCAGAAATGCCTAAAATGGTAATTTTCATGGTATGTGTATTTTAACCACAATTTTTTTAAAAAAGCCCATCCTCTTGCAAAGTCTTCCTTGAGCCTCCACATGGGTGATCCACTCCCATCCAGATCTATCTAAGGTCTTCTGGACACACTGGATGCAGGGGAACGGTCACCACGTAATTACTTACTGAGGTGTTTCCTTCAGTAAATAAGGGACCTTTTAAGAAAAGGATGGCCTGATTCCTTTGGTCTCTGTTAGCCATGGCCCCTAAGCAGTTGCGTGCCCATGACCAGGGCTCAGCCAGTATTTGCTGATCAATTAGGACCCTAAGTAGGATGTTACCATGACATGTCAAGCCTGCCCAGCTCTGTGATATGATCACAGGTCCATAGAGATTCAACCTGATGCCTGTACAACTGACAAGTCATTTATGAAGAATTGGCTTGACAGATTGAACACTTTCCCCTTGAAAAATGGAGATGAATAAGAAAATATTGAGCATCCTGAAGCAATTGGATGATTTACAGAGACATTAACGAGAGCTGAGCCCTGCCCAGCTCAACTTTGCATTGTTGGCATCCAGTGCACCTTCCTAGCCTTCCTCCCCTTATCGGGATCTGCAATCCACAAGCCTATAAATATTGCAGGAGCATGTGACCGGGGGTGTCAGGGATGTCAGCCGCGGTGATAAAAGTGTCTACTGAAGAAGCTTGAGGGTGCATCTAGGTGAAGGATGGACTGGAGACAGGCCATGGCTAATGTTAATTATGGGGCTGGGTTGGGGATCCAGGCACAAAGGCAGCTGTGGAAGGCAAGAGGAAGGAGGGGGCTGGGCCAAGCGCCGTTCCTGGGTCATTCTTCCACCTCCTGAGCGGTTCGCTCCTCTTAGTACTTGTGCTTTGGGCCCCATATTGAGTTGTTCTTGGGTCTCAACCCAGGTCCGCAGGTTTTCATAGTTCCCCCGTCCTTATGCTGCTCCCCCTCCCCCCACAGTCGGCCCTGGCCTTGGCTAGGGATGTAAAGAAGAACCAGCTGGCTGGGGCAGGTGCCCTCAGATGGGTGAAGAGTAAACCCCGAGATTTGGGAGGAGAGGGGTCATCAGTGGGAACTGGGTGAAGGGGTGGGAGCTGATTGGAAATGTGTCTCAGAGCCAAGGTCACCCAGATGGTCTGGAACGATTCATGCAAGACTGTGACATGGGTCCGAAAGCAAACAGCAATGCCTGCACACAACTGAATGGCTTCGTCGACAACAGTGATAACTTCCATCGGCTCCGTGGTGAGCCCCGTGCGATGCAGTTTTCAATGGACTCTCTCCTTTGGTCCTGCAGTAACTCCCTACAGTGTATTCCATTATCTCCCCTCTCCTGTTAAGGAAATGGAGGCACTGAGCAGTCAGGGGACCTGCTTTAGGACCTGTGTGATGCCTGGGTAGGGACAAACATGGGGAGGCCTGTCAGCACCATCATACATCAAGATAAAGAGCTGAGACCCTGGGGCTGGGTCGCTGTGAAAACACATGTTGAAGACATGCCAGTGATTGCAGGCAGATGGTCAGAAGCTGGGACTAAACTGCCATCCAGGTGCCAAGCGTTCGTATTAATCAGAGGGTAGGTTAGTATTTCAATAATAGGGCTATAGAGAAAGTGGCCACAGAGACGGCCCCTACCCTGAGACAGTGAGTTCCAGGCCATGAGGCCACCTGGCTCCCAGAGAATACCCGAGTGCACAGAGCAGCTGTGCCAGCAGGGAAGGCCGGCTCCCACCCTTGGGGTTCACCCACACACACTCCAGCAAGACCTTGGCTGTACGCAGGGGGTGTCCCGATCTGGCCATTCGTGGACATCCACGTCCTCAGAGAAAGGGAGTAGGCAGCTCCTTGGCAAGGATCCTCCACCTGCCCCTTCTTCAGAATCTGTAATGAAATCTGCCTGAAATTGCAGACTTCATTTTTAATGATCCCTTGGTAGAACATGCCGTGGGAAAGACTGAGCACATTCCCCAGTAGGCAGTGGGAGAACGCTGTTCACTCAGATCATTTTCGACCTGGAGATGTGCCACGTGAGAGGAGCCCATACCACACTCAGCATGTATGTTGTTGGGCTTCCGTGGGCCACGCGCTATGCCAGGTCCTGGGGCTCCACCCTCAAGGAAGACGTGGGCTCAGCCCACAAGGAGTGCGCTGTTGTAGGGGCCATGACAGGTCTGTCTGCTGCAAGGTTGCCGGGAGCCCTATGTTGGGAGGTGATGGGGACGCCTGTGGAGCACAGCAGAGAGGGCCCCCTTGGTTTGGATGCACCTGGCAGCCAACCTTGAGGCCAGAACTGGAATGCCAGGAACTGCTTGGGAAGTGCCAAGTCTGCTGGCAGGGGAGTGGGGAATGAGACAGGGAGGAAAGCACCAGGGATCCCGCCTTCTTGAGCCAGCTTCCCTGTGGGAGAAAGGTGCTTCATCCTGCCAGGGAAACCGAGAGCCAGTGCGGAATGCCTGCCTCTGAGCCATCCCAGTGAGGACGAGGCAGCTGGGGCATTTAGACGTCAACTCCCAGCATTCATCTACTAAACCTGCTCCCCAGGGCTTTAATTCTCTGGCCCTTCTGACCTGCACACAGGTGATAGCTCGATCGGCAAGCAGGAGCTGTGGGGGAAGAACTTGTACTGGTTGCTGGTGCTGGGACTCCCGCCAGTCTGCCCTGGAGCAATAAAGGGGAGGGGACATGGCCAGGATGCTCACTGACTCCACCCAAAGGTCACACACCCCTCCCAGTGGTTATTTTTTTTTTTTTAAGATTTTATTTATTTGTCAGAGAAAGAGAGAGAGCGAGAGCAAGCACAGGCAGACAGAGAGTCAGGCAGAGGCAGAGGGAGAAGCAGGCTCCCTGCCGAGCAAGGAGCCCGATGTGGGACTCGATCCCAGGACGCTGGGATCATGACCTGAGCCGAAGGCAGCTGCTTAACCAACTGAGCCACCCAGGCATCCCCCCAGTGGTTATTTTTAAGGGACTGATCTTGGCTCTCAAACTAAAACATAAACCTGTCCAAAGACAAAGGCAGCTCCCCTGCCTCTTGACATCCAGTCCTACACAATATTGCTACATGCTTGGCCAACACCCTGTGCCCCGCAACAGACCAGCAGTGTGGAATTCATAATCCCCTAAGGACTCTGCTACGTGGTCATCAGCTATTTTACAGAGAAGGAGACAGTCCAGGCCACTGCCTGTGGGCTGTGGGTGTTGTGCACAACACACCCATGGGATGCTATTCATGCAGACTTCTATATGAATGGAGCCTTCTAGAGTCGTGCAGTGTGCAGCCTGTGCAACATATTCAGGAGCCCTGTCTGAGAAAGGTTAAGATACTTGCCAAGCATCCCACTATGAGGAACAGGCATCGAGGAACCCTCATAGGTCTGCTCTGAAGCAACTAGTCCCTGCTTCTTCCCCTCCACAGCCCGGGGAAGGCAGTCATAAATGACTCACAACAGCACAGGGCTCCTGGAGAACCCATCTTAACTCTTTGAGTCCCTCCAGATGCTGCTGGGTCATCCAGCTTCATGGCCTAGAATTGGTGCACATAAACAAGAAACTGGGCACCACCAAAGGTGGCATGAGTCATGATAGCAAAAACGAAGAGAAACAAGAAACTAGGGAAGGGACGGGGCAGAATTGGCAGGGTTCCTTAGAAGACAGTGAAGCAGCTCCAAGAGGCAAATGGATGTAGGAAGACATGGGGAGCTTTAGATTCAGGGACGCCGGCATTCCTGAAGAGCTCAGAGCCCTGCCACTACAAGGGGATTCTGTCATCTGGCTCCCGGGGGTCATTTCTCCTGTGTGGCCGGTGCCAGGATGCGTGCAGTGGGCAGAGCCTTCACCCCATGTTGCCTATGAGGAACACCTTCCAGGTGAACATCGGGGCTCCCTGGGAGGCACGCAGACCAACAGTTTCCTCCTCATCGTAACCCATGGTCAACTACCCAAGCGAGCCACTTCCTTTCCCACATGAAGTGGGAGCTTGGTGGCTCTGAAGGAGCTGGATCACCAGAAGTAACATGGAAACAAGTCATGGGGGCCCTGCAGACAGAACTCTGCAAAAGAGCGTGTGCCTCAGCTGAGCGGTCTTGTACTGGAATCACAGGTGACCTTCCCAGGATGCTCGAAATGTCTCCCTTCAACCAACCAATCCCGCCCCTGAGCCCACGGCCACGCCTCCTTCCTGCCCCCACTCTGCTCCTGGTGTCTAGGAGCCACATCCACAGGCGGAGGGCGGGGTGGGGGTCTCCTCCCAATTCAGTGAGAGTCCCAGTGCTCTGGCCCCCAGCCCCCAGGTTACGGTAAGGGCTGGGTTCCCACACCCTTTCCCTGCTCCATCGCTTTCTTCCCTCTTATCCTGCAAACCTGCACTTGAAATAAATGTCTCTGCTCTCTCTCCCATTCCTGACCCCACTGCAAACAGACCTCACAACTCCAGTCACGGTACTGGTATCGAGGTCAGGCAGGAGATCCACATGGCCATGCAAATGGCCTCTCTTTTTTTGCTCACCAGCTTCTCAGCGACGCTTGCTGGGCTGCTCCTTCCTGCTGAAACACCACCTTCCTCTGCCTTCTGGGAGCCCACTGTTTCTGAGGTGCCCTCCTGATCTTTCGGGTGCTCCTTCCCAGCTCCCTTTGCTAACTTCTCCTCCTTCTGAGCCTGACAGCATATCCAGGGTCTGCTCTGGGCTGCCTTCCTCTTTCTTTCTGCACATTCTCCCAGGTAACGCCATCTCGTCTCCAGGCTCTACATGCTGGGTGTTTGACATCCCTCTCTTCTACCCCCCATATCTCCTCTCTCGCCTCCTCCAGGAATTCCAGATCCCTAGATCCAACTGCCTAATGGCATGGCACTCAGATGCCTCGGAATTATCTTAGACTTAACAGGGCAAGCAGAATCCTTGATTTCCTTCCCTTACCCACAGCTGGTACCTTCCGGCATGCCCTCCATCTCCATAACCCGCCCCACCCCACCCAGATTTTCAAGCCAAACATCTAGGAATCCTCATGGGGGTCCCATCTGTTCTTCACTCACTCCCCACTTGCAGCCCGTTACTGGGTCCTGCCATACCCCCGCTACCAGTGCAAACCAGGACACCCTGATCCCCAGAGATCTTTAGCACCTTCTAGGGGCCTTTCTGCCTTGGACCCTCTTCAGTCGACTCACAGTAGAGCATCTGGCAGATTTGTAAAAAAACATTAGATCTCAGCCTAAACACGCAAGACTGGCTGCCACCTTCAGAGTAAAACCCATCCCTGTTTCCCTCTCAGGCTGGATCTGCGCCATCGTCCACTGTGCACGCTTTGCCAGGCATGCAGCTCTGCCTGTTCCTCAAACTCACTAAGCCCACTCTTCCTGCTAGCTCTTGGCTCCCCCCAGTCCCTCTCCTCAGAATGCGCACCCCCAGCTGGCACATCTAAAGGTCTTCCTGGTCTCTCTTACCTCCCCCCCTGTTGTAACTCCCCACAGAGCCCTTAACCCATCTGCTTGTTTTCTGGTTTATACGCGTTTGTTTATTATCTATCTCCCACCCCCCAACACAGTCAGGCCCATGCTTGCGGCTGTGGCTGAGCATGGTGGTCGTGAGAAGAGCTTGAGTGGTTAAGATGGATGTTTGAATTGATCCAAACAGAGAGGGAGCAGGCTGTGAAGTCTCTTTCACAAATGGGCATCCCCGAGAGTCCCCTGAGAATTAAACCACCTACGAGACCCATGAGATCACTGTTCTTCTAACCGCCAAAGACCAAAGATAAATGAAGTCATCCCTGCAAGTCCAGACAAGGACACTTCCTTCTAGCTCCTCCTCGAAATCAATCCCATCATTGCAATGAGCACAGTGGACGTTATGGTCAACCTGAGCTTGATGGCAAATCAATGACCCCGGAAATGACAGAGAAGACACGGGCCCAGGGTACCATCCGCGGTCTCAGACCGTCAAGGAAATGTTACTTCTCCTTTCACCCTTGACCCTTGGAGCTGGCCCCTCGGTGCTGTGCAGTGAGTAACAGCTTTATAATCATGCTGTGGGCCAACTGCCTGGGTTTTCTTTCACTGGGGTTTGGGTCCTGTCATTTTTCCATAATTACATTATCAGGATTATATTTCAGGAAGAAAGCCTCTTTGAAGCCAAAAGTATAGATCTTAAGTTTAGATGTTTAAAAAAAAAAAGGCACCAGCACAAGAAAGGGTTTGTGAATCTCTATTGGATGATAATCTGGAAGCCAGGTGGCCCACAGCTGGGCAAAGTCAAAACTTAATGCTATTACTATGCAAATGGGCCAAATGTTTGGATGTTGTTTGTGAGAGGGAGGTATATGCAAAAAGATCTCGAAGGCAGAAGGGGCCACATGATTGAAGGAAAAGGTCCAGAAGTCCAGCTTCTTGGAAATGGTCTACGAAGAAATGGTCTACGAAGGGCATGCACGGGCGGCAGAAGTGTGTCATGGGCTGCCTCAAGATAGTAACTTGCGGTGCCCCCCACCTTGGGGAAAACCTGATTTATCACCCTGAAGGACGGTGAACACCCACTTTTAGTCCAATCGCCAGAGCAGATCAGAATCTTAGGTCCAGGGTGTCCTTAAGGGGGTCGATTAGACCAAAGGAGAGAATAGGGGGAGGGGTCCATGCTCCAGAAGGCTCCAGGTCATAGAGTGGTCCTCGTGGCAGATTCTTCCATGGTGGCCCCAGTCTGGGTCACACGCATGTGAAAAGAAGGCAGCATAATAAGAAGGATTAGGCTTTATTAAATGAAAATATGCAGGATTTGCACACCACCCACCCCCCTGACCTGGCCAGCAGTAAGTTTTGCCTTTTGGAACAGGTGACACTCTCGGATGCCATATGACATATAGCTATAGACTTACATCTTAAAATCTTTGTAGGGAGAAGGGATGGCACCTGGGTGGTTCAGTTGGCTAAGCATTTGCCTTCGGCTCAGGTCATGATCTCAGTATTCTGGGATTGAGCCCCATGGGCTGGGCACCCTGCTCCAAGGGAAGTCTGCTTCTCCCTCTGCCTCAGCCCTCCTCCCTGCTCTTACTCTCTCGCGCGTGCTCTCTCTCTCAAATAAGTAACTATATAAAATCTTACCCCCAAAATCTTTTTTTTTAAGTGGGCTCGATGTCCAGCATGGAGCCCAACACGGGGCTCGAACACGGAGCATGGTGAGATCAAGACCTGAGTCGAGATCAAGGGTTAGACATTTAACTGACTGAGCCACCCAGGCTCTCTTGATTTTAAAATCTGAGTGCATTTTATAATGTGTTGTCTTAAAGCCTGAGGAAAATAGAATTATTCATGTTGTATTAAGTTCTAATAAGCAACTTCTCAATATCACTGTGTTCTAGATGTTCGTTCTGTGACTTAAACATGTGGGTTGAATGGAGTCACCCCACTTACCTGCCCTGTGAATCGTGCCTAAGGATCCCTCCAACAGCCAGAGATCTAGCTTTTTTGTGGTTTCTTATCTTATCTCCCATTTGTTCTACCAACACCTATCCTTCCTCCCTGCCTGGGGCCAGACCCTGAGCGCTTCTCACCTGGCAGACTCACCCACTTCACTGCCCAGACTCCTCATCTCCAGACCTGCATCTTCAGTCCAGCCTTCCCGCAGTAGCCCCTGCCTCTGTTCTAAAGTACCAATACAGGGCGCCTGGGGGGCTCAGTTGTTAAGTGTCTGCCTTTAGCTCAGGTCATGATCCCAGAGTCCTGGGATCCAGTACCATGCTGGGCTCCTTTCTCAGTGGGGAGTCTGCTTCTCCCTCTCCCTCTGCCCCCCCCACCCCCTGCCCATGCTTACTCTCTCTCTCTCTCTTTCTATCAAATAAAAAAAAATCTTTAAAAGAATAATAAAGTATAAATACAGGGGCTCCTGGGTAGCTCAGTTGGTTGAGCGTCCTACTCTTCCTTTTGGCTCAGGTCATGATCTCAGGGTTATGAGATCGAACCCCACGTCTGGCTCAGTGCTGGGCGTTCAGCCTGCTTAAGATGCTCTCTTTGCCCCCCATGCCCTTCTTCTCTAAAAAAAATAAAGTAGAAACTCAGCGCAGATCCCCGGAGCAGGCATCTGCTGCCAGGAGCCTAGGGGGCGTGGGCTTCCCTCTGCAGGAGTGGCAGGCAGAATCTCCGTCCTCAGGATCCGCAAATCCCTGTCATCTCAGAGTTTCTGCTACAATAGCAAAGACAAGCCAGAGCTGTCACCTACGAAGCCACTAACTGTGCTCACCACACGCGGCAGTGGCACGAGGCAGGTGTGTTCTAGCAGAGCCCTCCATGCACCAGGTACTGGACATCAGTGATGCAGGTCCAGAAACTGACTCTAGGGATGATGAGACATAGGAATACATTCATGTTAACAAAATTTCCAAAAAGTGAATGTATAGATCAGAACAACCTAAGAATTAAAATGCTAAGTAGCCCCATAACGCTCACATCTACAGACTTCTGCATGCTTCCCCTGAAGGGAGACCTGCAAGGGAAGTCACACCACCAAGTGAGGTGCACTGGGGAACACAGAGTCCAGCAAAGGCTGCTGGTTTGGTGAGTCTAAGCCTAAAGCCAGGGAACTCTGCCAGCCAATGCCCTTGTCTCCACTGTAAGGTGGGGTCTCGCTTACTCATCAGAAACTTGCATTTGGGGGCACCTGTGTGGCTCAGTCAGTTAAATCTCTGACTCTTGATTTTGGCTTAGGTCATGATCTCAGGGATCGTGAGATCTAGCCCTGCATTGGGCTCTATGCTAAGCATGTAGCCTGCTTGGAATTTGCTCTCTCCCTCTCTCTTCTCCCCTCCCCCTCCTTGCTTGTGCATCCTCTCTCTCCCTCTCTCTCTCTAAAAAAAGAAAAGGAGAAAAGAAACTTGCATTTGAATACCTTTTTTTTTTTTTTTTTGGCTTTCTGCCTGCACATCTTCCAGCCCCTCAGAAGGGACATAAGGGATCATAAGGGATCAGGTTTAAGACTTTTGGAAATAATACCAAAATAAGTTGATGTCATAGTTTGGAGTTCCCAAAAGCAGATACCATGACAAAGACTTGAATGAAGATAGTCTTTTGGATGGTGATCCCAGGAAGCACAGGAAGGACATGAGAAAACTGAACCAAGGACAGGAGAAAAGTCAGTGCACGTTCATTACCGTCAGAGTGCTCCGTTCTCCACTAGGGGCTGTCGGAGGTACCGTGGAAGAAAGCTCAGTAGAGCATAGTCCCACCAATTCCATTCTCCATCATTTATTTACTAGCACACCTCCAAGTGTGCTTTATGTGTCAAAGAAAGCCTTCAAGCAGAGGGGAAGAGAGAGGGAGTGGAGTCCAAGGTGGGGAGTTACCAGGGCGCTGGGAATTGTCTGCAGGTGCCTGTGAACTCGGGGGTGTCCCCACCGACTATGCTATAGCTCAGAAGTCCCAGATCCCTCTAGCCACACAGTCACAATCAGATAACTTGCTCCACAAATGACTAATTGTCCTATACTCAATTCTTTTTTATTCCCCTTGAGGAGCAGTCTCCCAGTGACCTCTGTTCAAGCCCCTGCCCTGGGCTCGTGGTCCCAGAACATTCAGCCCAAGAATTCAAGCCCAAGAATAGGAATGATACTCCATGAAAAAGATTGTTCTTTTTTCCCCAATGTTTTCATTTCTCATGAACTATAAATGATCCATAATCTGATTTTCCCCACTTGTCACAGAACATGAATTTTCAGTTCATTTTAAAGATTAATTTTTTGGGGTACCTGGGTGGCTCAGTCAGTTAAGTGTCTGACTTTGGCTCGAGTCATGATCCCGGGGTCCTGGGATCCAGCCCCACACCAGGCTCCCTGCCCGGGGTGGGGGGAGGGGGAGTCTGCTTCTAGCTCTGCTCCTCCCACGCTCTCTCTCTCCCTCTCTCTGTCAAATAAAAAAATAAAAAATCTTTTAAAAAAATAAAGATTAATTTTCAACCTAAACCAGCCCCTAAAAAGGTAGTGATATTTAAAATCATCTTTCAGTTCATTTCTATTTTAATATAGAGATCAACAGACCGACTCAAGATTTAAGATGCTGTCTTTTTACTCAATTAATATCTTAGAATTAAATATTTATTATTGATATTAAGGAAAACTAAAAAAAATTAATTGTGCCTAAATTACAATCAAGTCAAAATTTTCCAAATGAAGATGCAATACTCAAACACTTAACACTCCCTTCAGCTCGTGATGTAATTACAGAGACAGTCAACCTGCTATTTATCTACAGTATTTATTGAACCACATTACAAACCCTTAATTTTTAGAGAAGATTCAGTTGCCAAACACTCTTGGCTTATGCCTGAGCATCTAGCGTATAATCTTTGTTTTTCCTCCAACTGTGAGAGCACATGGCAGTGACACAATTTCTGGTATCTTCCACCTGTAGCTGAAGTACTATGATGAAAGAAGTGGACAGTGATTCAAAGCCATCAGAAAGCAAAGGGACAGGGGGATTTCAAGAACAGCATTTGAAACCCGGAGCAGTTTTGCCCCTTCCAACAGCTAGTGACTGCAGGGGTCCCGGGGGAAGAAGGTCAGAAGGGGCTATAGAGGCTCAGGCTCTTTGAAAGCCTCAAATGGCCCTGCCAGGATTGGCTTCTAGAACAGAGCACACACAGAGGAAAAACCTTAGAAAATGAATCAAAATTGTCCAGGACAGGGGCAATAGAGACATAGGTAGGAGAAGACCCAGAGCACAGTGGGGAAGGCGACTGGCCCAGGAAAGTTTGCTCAGAAAGCAAGGCGCCGTAGGTTTGAACAATACACAAACACAACAGAGAGGGGAGTTCTGTGGAGTTGGAAAAGCTCTTCTGAATGCTGCTTTAATTGGAAAGTTCAGAAGAACTAATTCCACTTAAAAACAAGTGACAGACGTGCTCATTTTAGCAGCACATATACTAAAATTGGAACGATACAGAGAAGATTAGCATGGTCTCTGTGCAAGGAAGACATGCAAATCTGTGAAGCATTCCATATTAAAAAAAAGGCGTAACAGAAAATATCGAGGTCAAATCCCATATGAAATGACTATAAGAGAGTAAGAAGCCAAATAAACATCCGTACAGATCATCAAAGCATGCCAGAAAGATGTGGCAACAGAACAGATCAGAATTAACCTATTATCTCAAAATAAGCTAAAATGATACAACATATGGGTAAACAACATTTAGGAAAACTCAGAAATAAGGTAACAGAACTCAAAACAATTTGAAGTCAAAGAAAGTTTATATCAAAATGAAGCCTAGGGGGGAGCCTGGGTGGCTCAGTGGGTTAAAGCCTCTGTCTTTGATTCAGGTCATGATCCCAGGTCCTGAGATCGAGCCCCGCATCAGGCTCTCTGCTCAGCGGGGAGCCTGCTTCCTCCTCTTTCTCAGCCTGCCTCTCTGCCTACTTGTGATCTCTGTGTGTCAAATAAATAAATAAAATCTTTTTTAAAAATGAAGTCTAAATTAGGAGGAACACAGTAGTGAATAGACAAAAATCATGCCTGAGAAGAAATAGCTGATTGACAAAAGAAGAATTTTAAATTAGAAAGAAACTAAAAAGTGACACCTCAGTAGCTGAGTTGGTTGGGTGTTTGACTCTTGATTTTGGCTCAGGTCATGACCTCTGGGTTGTGAGATGGAACCCCACCTTGGGCTCTGCACTTAGCCTGGAGTCTGCTGGAGATTCTTCCTCTCCCTCTGCCCTTCCCCAGCTCACACTCATGCTCTCACTCTCTCTCTCTAGAATAATGAATAAATAAATATTTTTTAAAAAGACATTTTTTAAAACTTTTGAGGAAAAAATAACAAGTATTGAAAATAGGCAAAGAAGATTAAACACGTTGATAGTAGGAGTCTATTAAGAAGATAACAGATGCAAGGGAATACAAATATTAAAAACATAACTCAAGAAAAATTCCCAGAAATTAAACAAAGGATATGGGAGTCCATACTGAAAGAGCATAATGCACACCTGAGACTACTGTGTCAGAATAACCAACACCAAGATACTATTTAGTAAAATTACTGAGTTTGAAAAATAAAAACCAAAAAACCCACTTTGGGCTTTTAGAAAAAAGGACCTGGAACTCGTAAGGAAAAGGAAATGAGCTCACCTTCAGACTTTTCGGCTGGAATTCTTCCTGCCGGAAGAAAATGGAACTCATATATATATATTTTTAAAGATTTTGCTTATTTACTTGACAGAGAGAGAGATCACAAGTAGGCAGAGAGAGAGGAGGAAGCAGGCTCCCTTCTGAGCAGAGAGCCTGATGTGGGACTTGATTCCAGGACCCTGGGATCATGACCTGAGCCAAAGGCAGAGGCTTAACCCACTGAGCCACCTAGGTGCCCCTGGAACTCATATTTAAGAAACTCAAGGGACTGTAAGTCAAGGATTTTATATCCAGCGAAACTGACTCTCAAATATAAACACAAATTACTGTGGACAAGCAAGAAATCCAGGGAGGCTCAGTCATCAGCCAGAAGGCTAGGTTGTGAGCATGGAATAGATGGTTACCTGTAGAAGTGAGCCAGGGTGATGAGCAAGAGGTCTGCGTAAGTCATGACAGCGTGCTGTGACACCGCACATAAAGACAACTGTTTTTCTAACTGGGGGAAAAGAGAATATGGCGAACATTCACTTAAAAAATATTTTAAATATATTTGTGGTATTGATACTTTTATTCTGAGGCTGCTGTGTGCTCAATATGGGAGAGAACAAATGTGTGGTTATGAGCTATATTAATTCTATCATCCCTCTGTCCTTCAGAACTGGAAATCTTGGTATTGAAGAGAAGGTACAGATATATTAGAAGAGAACTATAGGAGAAGTTCTATCAAAGCTCTGGAGTCTTAAATTTGAGTTGGAAGTCAATGTGAATTTGGGAACTTTTTTTCATTTATAATATACACACATATACATATCTACATATGAACAGACATTTGTATGATCAAAAGCCATAAACTTCTAGTTATAAGTACCAGGGATGAGCAGTTTAATGACTGTAGTTACCACTGGTGCATGATATATAGGAAAGGTGTTCAGGGAGTCAATCCTAAGAGTTCTCAACACAAGATATGTTTTTTTCATGTCTTTTTATTATGTTTGTATGAGATGATGTGTATTGTGGTAATCAATCATGACATGTGTTAATCACACCTTTATTCTGTACACCTTAAACTCATACAGTAATGTGCGTCAATTATATCTCAATAAAACCAGAAAAATATTTTAAACAAAAAGAAAAAAATTAAAATTGTTGCTTCCTTTATGAAATATACATTGCTGAAAAGGCTGAAAAATGATAACTAATTTGTTAGGAGAGAGCATCTCTGAGTTCAAATTGTTGTCTAAAATAGTTTCTCACGGAAAGAAACTAGTGCTTCTTAGAGAAATGACTGGTTCCAGGCCTGGAGCAGAAAACGTAGAGATGACCAAAATATCTTTTAACACCGGATGGAGGCTATCACAGTCCACCAGGGTCATGTCAAAAGGACCCAGGAGGCAACGTGAAATACCTCCCTCAGACCAAAGATGGGACAATGAGCTTCGATAATGCTGACAACTGCCATTGGGTGAAACCCCCCCACCCCCAAGATGTTTAAGTCTTCAGCTTCAAAAGTTACTACTGAAAAAGGATTGCATTTGGAAGATGACAGGGAGAGAAGTCATGATCTTGAAAACAAGTGACTACAGAAGAGTTAAGCCTTACTCTCCCTTTTTTAAATGAATCATCCCACTGGGGAACCGAGCAGTAGATGAAGGGAAGCGTCTCTTTAAAATTGTGCTCCAGCTCAGAAATGAAAAATGAAATGGTAGAATTAGAACATCACCATTTAGCAATCTCCAATAATTTAACAGATAAAGACATGAAGCATCAAAGCCTGCTAAGGGACAAGGAAAAAGAGACAGTGAATTAAGTGCCTCCTATAATCTGGCCAAAGGGACCTAACCTGAATCTGATCCAGTCTCTGAAGCCAGCTGCAAATTTTCAGGAAACACAAGGACAAAAGCATGTGTTAAACTATACCTAAGTGTGCAATCAGCAAAGGACAGACTGTGGGAAGTTTTACAGGTCAAAGGTCCCCCAACAGATTAAACTGTAAGAAAACAAAAGGATGGAAAAGGAACCAAGAGATTAAAAGAGACTTGAAAGAGAAATCATTTTTTAAGTAAGCTCTACACCCAGCGTGGGACTCAAGTTCATGACTCCAAGATCAAGAGTTGCATGCTCCGCTGGGGTGCCTGGGTGGCTCAGTGGGTTTAGCCTCTGCCTTCAGCTCAGGTCATGATCCCAGGGTCCTGGAATTGAGCCCCACATTGGGCTCCCTGTTCAGCAGGGAGCTTGCTTCCCCCTCTCTCTGTCTGCCTCTCTGCCTACTTGTGATCTCTCTCTATGTGTCAAATAAATACATTTTTTAAAAATCTTAAAAAAAAAGAGTTGCATGCTCCATCGGCTGAGCCAGCCAGGTTCCCAAAGATAAACACTTTTAATGTAAGACAATAGTTGTGACGTAACATGAAATATGGATCTGGTCTCTGCCCATTCTGGGCACAGAGCTTCTAAGACCCATGGAATCTCCTGAGCCCTAGGTGTGTCTTTGGTATGCTAATGAGATGACATTAGGCTTGGGGGTCTCTAGTTAATGTGTAGGGGCTGGTTGCCAGGGGAACCAGTCTTGTGATTAGTGTTGGAATTTTAACCCCCACCAGCCCCCTTCCATCTCGACCCCTGCCCACTCCCACCAAATCTCCAGAGAGGACAGGAGGGCTAGAGATGGAGTCAATCACTGTGGCCAATGATATAATCGATCAGACCTACATAGGAGAACCTCCACAAAACCCCTGAATGATGGGGTCTGGAGAGCTTCTGGGTTGGTAAAGACATCCACATGCCAGGAGGATGGTACATTCCAAATTCCAAGGGGTCAGAAGCTCCTGTGTTTGGGACCCTACCAGACCTCGCTCTCTGCACCTCTTCATCTGGCTGCTCATTTCTATCTTCTACTAAACCCTTTTTAATAAACAGGTAACAGTAAATAAAGTATGTCCCCGAACTCTTTGAGTCGATAGAGCAAATTAGTTAAGTTATAGCCAAATCAGATGGAAGTGTAGGTGACCTGGGGACCCACTCCTTACAATCAGCATCGGAGTTAGGAATAACTGTAGTGGGACTGAGCCCTTAACCTGTGCAGTTGGTACTAGCACTGGGTAGTTAGGGTCAGAACTGAATTAAGCTGCAGCCCCTGCTCCCAGGTGAAATCGGAGAACCGGAGAATTGCTTGATGTGGAAAATCAGCACGTTCGGTGTCACAAGTGTGTGAGAGGAAGTTTTCGTTTAATTGTGGATAGGGATGCATGTTTGGGTGATAAAGATGCATTTTAAAAAGCACAGGAAAGTTACTGTGCCAGTAACTTTCAGTAACAGTCCCCATAATGTTGTGTCTGGGGCCACAGGAAAAGGGTTGTGGTTGGGACAGGCGCTTGTAATTGGTTGGGGCTTCTGGGGTGGGCTGGTGAAGTTCTGTTTTGTGACCTGATGGCTTTGCCTCAAAATAATTTGCATGATTTAGCCAAAGATTTGATTTGTGAAGTTTTCTATATTTGCAATTTATTATATAAGAAAAGGATTTTAGAAAAGCAAAAACAAAAGCGTGTCCCATGAGGACGATTTCCTTTTTGAGAGTTGAAACCTGATTTGTCTTGTGTCCTTCTCTATACATTATGAAATAACTGTTTCAATAAAACAAAGAAGCATTTAAAACCTCTCCAGGAACTTGTACCTAGCATCTGAATGAACACAGAATTTTCCTCTTGCTTGGTTTCATAAGGCTTAGAATGGCTTTTCTAGTCTGCAGAATAGAGAAATTCGCCCACACAACTCTCACTTATTTAAGTCATTAAGCCATGTTTCTTCAATAGAACAAAAACGTACTTCTCTATTACCTTCTTGAGAGTGGATGAGGGACAGACTGAGATTCTGTAATTATTTTAGAAAAGTATGGCCCAGTTTGGGCACTTAAGGTCATCCAAGCCTGGTGCCCGTTTGAACTTGAGCTAGCCAAGGTCTCCCTGCCTCAAACTAATGAATGGATCTAGGAAGCTAGAAGCATAGATTGCATCCCAGGGACACCTTGGCTCTCTCTACGCCTCCCTTTCATGCTCTTAGGCTGGATACTTTCATGTGCACCTTGTTTATAAGCTTCCAGAATCCCTCACTTAGCAAATACACCAACCGGGGCTCTTGGGATACTGGGCTTGAACTTTGACCCAATAACCCCTTTGCTGAAGTAAAAACGTCCCCCGTGCATTGCTCATGGGACAGGGAACCAGCAGGAAGGCATGATGCTCCGCCTTGTCCATAGCCCTTCCTGCAGCTATATTCCCCTAAACTCATCAAGGTAGAAACTGGGGGGAACCTATTTACGTAACCTCCCCTGCCAGTGCAGTCATTCCCTTGATACTAGGAGTGTGTTCATGAACGTTAAATATGATATCTATAAAGGTTTCTAGAAAGAGGGACTATACCTTTACGATGGCCCTCACAAAGCCTGGGGTGCCGGGTTCTCGAGAGAGCTTGAGCAGAAAAGGTTTCCTTCATTCCCAGCTCCCAGCCTGCAGCACAAGCCGGGCATGGCAGAGGTCCTCACGAATGACAATACACGGTAGTAAATACCTGTACTATATTAGGTATATAATGTACACTACAGCACTCATGTAAATAAATGATCGTGCATAATACTGAGTAATTTTAGGGTACAGTTTCTGCCCTGGACAGGGCGTGTATGTTGCGTTGACAAAAACGTATAAAATAAGAAGCAGCTGAAAGCTGAACTCTACCATCTGTCTCCTTCGCACCTTCTACAGTCTCCCCTCAGAGTCACACTCCATGGTCTTTTGGATCCCGGCATCCACCAGGCACATTCCTACCTCAGGACTTTTATACTTGCTGTTCCTTCTATTCTGTATACTCTACCCGCAGATTTCTGGGGGAAAAAAAAATGAATTCAGGTCTTAGCTCAATGGTCATCCCCTTCCAGAGGCTTTCCTGGAAGCTGTCATCCACCTCATTTATTTGCTTGCTGGATTCTTTGCCCTCCTTCACTTAAACCTTAAACCTCATCAGAGCAGAAATCCTTCCCACTTGCGTATCTGAATGTGTAGCACACCACCCGACTCCCAGAGTGTTCCAGGGACCAGGAGGTAAGTAGTGGCACCTGGCCTTCAGTGTCACCATCACTGTGTCATGGCCCAGCAGGCTGTTGAGGTCAGTGCCCCACGTGCGGGAGAACGGGGAGCCTCGGGCTGGGGCCCCTGCCCCCCTGAGTCTCTTCTCACCCTGGAGGACCTCCCTCCTCTCCCTGATCTACACAGAGATGAGAAGTCAACATCTTAGGCCTCCCCATTGGGGCCAGTGGGTCATTGTCTCCAGTCTGGTTGGGGGTGGGGCTCGTGGCTCCCACCAGGTCGGGGTGGGGGGAAAGGCAGCTGTACACCCCAGGGGCTGCCAACACTCACAGCCACTGCAGGTAAAGTCACCTGGCTTTGGACTGCCAGCAGCCCCTGCTTCCAGCCCTCAGAGCCCCTGGAGGGAGTGAGTGCAGGGAGGGCCCCCACGCTGCCCCAACAGAGAATGCGAGAACCCCTCACGGAAGAACCCAGGTCGGTGTCAAACAACAGCCGTGCCACCAAGCGCTCAGGACCTGGGAGCTCTCAGCCCCAAGCATGCCAGCCTCCCTCCTGCCCTCCCAAGGGTCCCCCGAGGACTCCGTGGCCCTGTCGGCCAGGTGGCACGGAGAGCAGGAGGGGGGACACCCCTGCCCCCACAGTTCCTCTGCGAGTCACCTCCTTCCTTAGTTTCTTCACAAGCAGTGGGGAAGCCCCAAGCTACAGATTTTGTAGCCCTCGGAGATCCCGTTCAAGTGGTGCTGTTCCAGCAGAATTTCCCCACGACTCTCTGCACTTGGGGAAAGAAAAGGAGAAAATCAAGGATGCCTAAAATACACCAAGAGCACCTGTTTCTTAAAACTGTTTCATTCTGCTGATTAAAAAAATAAATAAATAAAAAGGAATGAACTTCAGAAAACGAAGATCTCCTTGAAAACTACGTTCACCCAAAATAGGAATTCCATGCATATCGCTCCTTAAATTAAATTCAAATAGCCTGAAGCTTTAATTTTCTATAACCTGATAAAAAACCAGGCAGATCAACCCTGGAAGACATGCATGTGTCCACCAGTGGTTGCGAGCTGGTGGGGGCTGAGGGGGGGGCTCTGCATCGCAAAGTTCAAGCAGAGTGTGGTGGGTACGGAAAGAACTCAAACCCAACTCCTGCCGCAGGCATAGCTTACCCGGGCTCCCTCCTGTCCTGTCCCGGACGCTGGGTTCTTTCCAGGACAACCGGCAGCCAGGTGGGGGGTGGGGCAGCTAGAGGCCAGGAGGGCCAGGAGGAGCAACTGTCTCTTCAGGACTTCTTCTCCCTACACCCAGAGTTGCAAGCTTGCCCTGGGGTGCAGCATGGTCTTGGCCATCTTCTGCTTACCAAGAAGAGCAGAAGGGCCGGCGAGCAGGCCCTGCAGTGGGCAGCCTGTAGTCTCAGCCTCGGGCAAACCCTGCTTCTCCGGATGCAGACTGCCCTGCTTTCTGGCCTTGGCCTCCAAGCCGACAGAATGGCTCTTTAACTCCCACCTTACCACGCATACCACTCCCTGCTGAAAACTCTCTGTGTATCCACCTGCTCCTGACCCAGACCTTCAGGTAGCACGATGCCACACGCCCCCCACCCGTGAACATTCCTGCTAGGGTCTGGATGTTGCTGTACTACCCCCACCCCATTCATGTGTGAAATCTTAGTGCCCAAAAGGATGGTGTTAGGAGATGGGGCCTTTAGGAGGTGGTTAGTGGGATGAGTGTCCTTACAAAGAGATGGTCGAGAGCTCCCGCACCTCTCCTGCCCTCTGAGGACACACTGAGACCATGCTATGAACCAGGGAACAGGCCTTCACCATGTCTGTCAACACCTTGATCTTGGACTTCCAGCCTCCAGAACTTTGAGGATGGTGTCCATTGTTTGTAAGTCACTCCGTCTATGGTATTCTGTTAGAGACACATACTAGGACGTTTCCCTGCAGGGCATCCTAGATGGTGCGGTCTTGTAGCGAGCACGCACGCACTCGCCCCCAGCGGCTTCCTACTACCCCTGTGCCCTCTGCTCCCCTTGCTAGTAGATTCCTCTCCCTAACTCATGGGTTAACCCCTGCTCCTGGAAAACCTTCCCCTGTCCCCTATGCCCCCCAGCCCTGCCTCCTCTCCGCAGGACGGGGCGGGGGGTAGGGGGACTGCATGGGGCACAGAGTGTCCCAGAGTGTGGGATGGGAGGGGACAGAAATGAACACTTCTTTCTTAAGGTAGTTAGGCCTTTATTTTTAGTTACTTTCTACTTACAGTAAGTGATACTGGTTCCCCTTTTCAAAAACATCTTATATATTTTTGAATGTCACATTTTCTTGATTAAAAAAAATAAGCAGGGCGCTTGGGTGGCTCAGTTGGTTGGGTGTCCAACTCTTGGTTTTGGCTCAGGACATGATTTCGGGGGTGTGAGATTGAACTCTGCATAGGGCTCTGTGCTCACTGGTGAGTCAGCTTGTTCCGTGCCCGCAACCCCCCCCCCCCACCGCCTGCTTGCTCGCTTGCTCTCATTTAACAAAAAAAATTAAGCAAATGAGAGCACAAGCAGGTCTGGATGTGGCCAAACTCCTCAGGGTGTCAGGAGTGGCTGTGATTTTTAGAACCTGTGGCCCCACTTTCTGTCCTCTCTTGCCACTTAAACCTTTCTCTGGAGCTGTTTCCTGGTCTGTGGTTCTCCAGACTGAGGTCCTGGGGAGTAGGGACATCTCTTGGTCATGGCTGGGTCTCCAGGACATGCACTGTGCCTGGCAGGGAGTGAGTACACCATGCATACTTCCTGCCCTGGGCTGAGCCCCATGTGCTCCCAGATCCCCCCACTGGGCCTACAACACAGCTGACTTGGCCCAGAGGCCACTTCCTCATTGCCTTTGGTCTGGTGCTTGGATGACAGCCAAGGGACAGGGTTTGTGTGCCTGCCTGCATCTGGCTGTGGCTATGCCTCAGAGGTTCCTATCCACTTTGCTGCTGAATTCTCCTCCCCTGGGGGCTCCGCAGAGCTTGCCCCAAGGCCCAGGAGCCAAGAGTACTTGCTGGTGAACGTGTTCATAGGTCGTAGGCTTGTCCTCTCCCCAGAAGGTCTGGGACTGGGCCTTCCATGACGCTGAGCTTCAGGAGGCTTGTGCAGGTTCAAGAAAAGTTTCATTGGGATGGGTCGTGTCTCCACTGTCACTCGGCTGCACCCTTGCAGAAGCCAGATCACCAGGCCCACAGGCCCTGGACATGAGCTGGAAGCGCTCTGACAGTGTGCACTGTGATTCCTGTAGCACCTAGCAGGGAGCCCGAGTTGCCCACGTATTCACTCACTCACTCATTCATTCAGCAAACATCTATTAAGAACAGTAGCTAACATTTTTTTTTCAGACTTATCTATTCATTTGAGAGACAGAGATAGAGTGCAGCACGTGAGCAGGAGGAGAGAGGGAGAGAGAAGATGAAGCCGATTCTATGCTGAGTGTGCGGCCCAAGGCAAGGCCTGATCTCAGGACCCTGAGATCAGAGCTGAGCCAAAACCAAGAGCCAGCCGCTTAACCAATCGTGCCCCACCCCCAGCACCCCAATAGTAGCTAACATTTATTGCACGCGCACAGTGATCAGAATGCTTCAGGATGATTCCCATAGTTATCTGCCAATGAGAGGCTGTAATTAAGTGAGATATTGTGTGAGCTCAATAAGGGCTGTCTGTTTGTGTTATGATTACTCTCATCTGACTGTTGTTAGCCCCAGGTGCGACACTCTGCACGAGGCTGCAGAAGGCTCCCTCCCAGCTCGCAGGGCAGACACAGATAACTACAGGATCTGGGAGGGAAGGGCTTCTGTGAGTGCTACTGAGGGAATGACCAACTGCCTGGAGGGTGGATCTCTGACCTCAGCACCCCTGGCTGACCTCTGACCCCGGCTGGGATGGCGTTAGTCCCCGCCAGAAGGAGAAAGGTGCAGAGATGCCATACAGCTGGAGAAGGCTGATTTCGGGCAACTCTATCCGTGCTCAAGGGCAGAGCAGACTGTGTGTGTGCGGGGACCTGGAGAGAGCAGGTGTGGCTGGGGCCAGGTGGAGAGCGGTGTGGACCCTGAGAGCATCGGGTTAGCGCTTTGCTTATGGTGGGGTGGGGTGAGCGTGGGGTGGGGGGGCAGATGGGCTGCAGTGAGCCCTTGGGTGGGTGGTGAGCTGGGAGGTACGGTCTGGGTGCAGAGGCAGCCCCAGCAAGGTTTTCCTGGGCCCAGGCCAAATGGGACCAAAAAGAGCCAGCAGGCTGTCCCCGCAGGGTCTGGATCTTCATCCAGTCGTGGCACTGGGACACTGGGCCCTGGCTCTTCAGGCAGTTTGACTTTCACTAAAGACACATACAGGGGTGCCTGGGTGGCTCAGTGGGTTAAAGCCTCTGCCTTCGGCTCAGGTCACTATCCCAGGGTCCTGGGATTGAGCCCCACATTGGGCTCTCTGCTCAGCGGGGAGCCTGCTTCCCCCTCTCTCTCTCTGCCTGCCTCTCTGCCTACTTGTGATCTCTGTCTGTTAAATAAAACCTTTAAAAAAAAAAAAAGACACATACAACTGTGTCTAACCCCTTCCAAGAGGACAGTGGTGTCCACTTGGCCTAGCGGTCCAGGTGGCCCTTATGTGGTTTGGGCCTTGGGCATCCACTGGCTTCATTGTGCACCTTCGGGTTGCTAGGACCTAGCAGGAGCACCGGTCCCTGAGGACTAGAAGTCTGAGGGCCTGGCTGCAGTTGCCTCTGCACTTGAGGAAAGAAAAGGCAGCTTGGTTGCCACAGTGGGTCACATGGCTGGCTAGAAGTCTGGGGTCTGACGTTGGAATGACTGGGTTTAGTCTGGAGTCTACTGCTTTCTAGCTGTGAACTCTGAGCAAGTTCTCGAGAACCTTTAGGAGCCTCAGTTTCTTCTTCTATAAAATGGGAACAACCATAGCACATAACGCATGGGTTACCTTGAGGATTAAATGCTCTTGGCGCATTGGTGGGAACATTCTCAGTAAATCAGCTGTAATTGTGCATGTGTTCGTGAATGTCAAAACTTTAAAAGATTTCCAAAACTTATCGCCCCTCCCCTTCCTTTGAACTAGTTCTCTAGACCCAGTTCCTCCTCTCCCCAGTCCATGTGCTCCTCTGCCACCAGAGTGAGCTTCCTAAGGCACACATTTGGATCGTGCTGGCCCTTGGCTTGGCAGGTGCAGCCCTTCCCCGCCAACCCCATATCCCACCCCTGTTCACCCAACCTCCATCCTCCAGTCCCAGGCCCGGTGCACCTTCCCCACCTGCGTTACTTCTCACGTTGCTCCTTTCTGCCCAGAATGACATGTTACCTTCCTCTCTCCCCTTCTTCCCAGATCGTCACCTCTTTGTCCACTCTGATTCTTCCAGGGAATACGCATTTCTCTTTCTTCCAGATACCGCTAAGTCTCTGGAGGCAGGAGTGTGTGTGTGTGTG
>RCUC01117345.1:0-25549 GCA_003697995.1 Taxidea taxus jeffersonii
TCAGGTGGGAAGCCTGGCAGTGCTTTTCAGCATGCTAGATTTTCCAATGTCTCTGCAGCCAGGTGGAGGGGAACTGTGTGGTTCATGTATACAACAGTGGCATCCTCCTATCTATGGGATTTAGAAAAGATAAAAAAATTAGGAAGCATGGAAATATGGTCTAACTCTAAAATTATTTATTTTTAATCCTGTCAGTGACTTCCATTATGTAGACACTGGTTTCACTTTGTTCTTTGTTCTTCAGATGCCCGGTACCTTGGTATTGCTGTCATGTTGAGATGAGGGGAGGGAGAAAAATGAGGGAAGGAGGAAGGAGGGTAAGAATGTGGAAGCTAAAGGCAGGTAGTCAGGACTCAAATCTATCACTTACATGCTACATCACTTTAGGCAAGTTACAACTTTCTAAACCTCAGTTTCCACCTCGGTGAATGGGTATAATAATAGTCCCTACTGCATAAGGTTTGTTGTGACAGTTTGTGGAAACATAGCATGTAATGTGCTCCATGCAGTGCACCATACAACAAGCTATTATGAGGAAATTTAAAGCAGAAGAGAGTATATGCTAAACATCAAATAAGTAGTAAAAGCAGATACAAGCATTGAAAAGCCTAGAGAAGAGAGGGATGTAAATATAGTAACATTTGATGTATCGTGGTGGCTTACACACATAAATGAAGGAGATATGATTAATAATCTTAGTAAATCATAGTCAAATTTTGGTTTCAGAAGCTACCCAATCCAGAATGTGTCTCCCTCTTCCTGAATTTTCTGTTATGGTCACAATTCACAATTCAATAATTTGCTTTAGAGTTAGTTAAAGAGCTTCTTATTGGTTAAAACAAACAAAAAAAAAACCAAACACATGGGCTGTCAGTAATCACTACCAGGTGCTGGAAATACTGAAGGAGTTTTGAAAACATCCAATTTGGGATTGCAACTGCAGGAGTCTCTTAGTAACTGTTGTCATGCATAATATCCTCTGACAGAACTTAATATTTTAGCTGATACTGGAAGAAGATACAGAAACTCTGGTGCTTAAATTTCTCTGTTCATGGAATTCTCATGTTAAATATTTTAATGCTAAATAATTCAGCTCCAAACATATTAATGCTTCTAATAACTTCCCATAACCTAACCTGGGGTGTTATCAGTGAGTTGGGTAAAATGGTAATGATCAGTTGGGTGCGAAGGTACAAATAAATTGTTCTGTTCACCCCAAACATAAATGCAGCTGACTCTCCTTAGTGACAGAGTATAAATAGATCATGTTATATAAGGCACATAGAGTTTTTTTTTTAACCTTTCAAAAGAATTAGCATTGCACATAGCATTACTATTTAAGAATTTCCTCTACATAGAACATGGTGTTTAAAAGTCTACCCCCACTGACACTCATCAAAACCAAGAAAGCAAACAAAGATTGAGAATCTGTATTTTGAGGAGTCTTGGTAGGTGAACACAGATTGGTGTAAGCATAAACAGAATGCCCTGAACAATGCTGAGAATAGGCATCTGGTTAAATGAAATTTCCAGTGAACAGAAAGTCTAGCAGAAAACTTAGTTACCTGTCACAAAAGTCAGATGGCTATTTTTACTGGCCCAGAAAATAAAGTAGCACACAGAAGGGTCCTTAAATTTTATAGCTACTTTGTGAGTCCTGACTGTGTTCTTACTGCTTCTAGTACCAGTGACAGCCAAGAGAGATCAATCTGGTTAATTTACATCAGAAAGACCTTCAGTAGACTCAATCTCAGCTTGCTCAGGATGAAATCCTTTTCAGTGATATTGGTAGTTCTTTGTTATTTTTTTAAAATTTAATTTAATTTTATTTTTTTCAGTGTCCCAAAATTTATTGTTCATGCACCATATCCAGTGCTCTGTTGCAATACGTACCTTCCATAATACCCACCACCAGGCTCCCTCAACCCCCCCACTCTCCAAAACCCTCAGTTTGTTTCTCAGAGTTCACAGTCTCTCATGGTTTGTCTTCCCCTCTGATTTCCCCCATCTCACTTCTCTCCATCTCCCAATGCCTTCATGTTATTCCTTATGCTCCACAAGTAAGTGAAACCATATGATACTTGACTTTCTCTGCTTGACTTATTTCACTTGGCATAATCTCTTCCAGTCTCATCCATGTTGATACAAAAGTTGGGTATTCATCCTTTCTGATAGAGGCATGATACTCCATTGTATATATGGACCATATCTTCTTTATCCATTCGTCTATTGAAGGGCATCTTGGTTCTGCTATTGCTGAATGAACATTGGGGTACAGATGGCCCTTCTTTTACATCTCTATCTTTAGGGTCAATATCCAGTGGTGCAATTGCAGGGTCATAGAGTAGCTCTATTTTTAATTTCTTAAGGAGTCTCCACACTTTTCCAAAGTGGCTGCACCAACTTGCATTCTCACCAACAGTGTAAGAGGGTTCCCCTTTCTCCACATCCTTTCCAACACTTTTTGTTTACTATCTTGTTAATTTTGGCCATTCTAACTGGTGTGAGTTGGTATCTCAGTGTGGATTTGATTTGAATTTCCCTGATGGCTAATGATGAACATTTTTTCATGTATCTGTTAGCCATTTGTATGTCTTCTTTGGAGAAGTGTCTGTTCATTCTTCTGCCCATGTTTTGACGTGATTATCTGTTTTGTGTGTGTTGAGTTTGAGGGGTTCTTTATAGATCTTTGATATCAGCCCTTTGTGAGTAGTCATTTGTGTAGTATCTTCTCCCATTCCCCATATGTCATTTGCAAATATCTTCTTCCATTCCGTGGGTTGCCTTTTTGTTTTGTTGACTATTCCCTTTGCTGTGCAGAAACTTTTGATCTTGATGAAGTCCCAAAAGTTCATTTTTACTTTTGTTTCCTTTGCCTTTGGAGACGTATCTTGGTAGAAGTTGCTATCGCTGATGTTGAAGAGGTTACTCCTATGTTCTCTTCTAGGATTTTGATAGATTCTTGCCTCACATTGAGGTCTTTTATCCATTTCAAGTTTATCTTTGTGTATGGGGAATGGAACCAGCATTCATGTCCTAGAGGTAGAAAGAACACCCCCAAGATCAACAAATCTAGAAAGACCTCGAGGAACTTGATTGTAAGATGAGGAATCATAATTTTAGGCAAGAGCTTTTGAGAGCAGCTAGGGGTAAGAAATTCCTTATGTACAGTGGAAGGTCCATGAGAATAACATCAGATCTGTCCACAGAATCCTGACAAGCCAGAAAGGGCTGGCAAGATATATTCAGGGCACTAAATGAGAAGAACATGCAGCCAAGAATATTTTATTCAGCAAGGTTTATATTCAAAATGGATGGAGAGATAAAGAGCTTCCAAGACTGCAAGGTTTAAAAGGGAATGTGACCACCAAGCCAGCACTACAAGAAATATTAAGGGAGCTTCTATAAAAGAAGAAAGAACTCAAGAGTATCATAGAACAGAAATTTACAGAGACAATCTACACAGGCAACAGGATATCAGTAAAAACATATCTTTCAATAATCACTCTCAACATGAACAGCCTAAATGCTCCCATAAAATGGCACAGTGTTGCAGATTGAATAAAACAATAGGACCTGTCCATATATTGTCTACAAGGGACCCATTTTGAATCTAAGGGTACATCAGACTGAAAGTAAAGGGATGGAGAAGCATCTTTCATGCCAGTGGGCCTCAAAAGAAAGCTGGGGTAGTGATTCTCATATCAGATAAATTAGATTTTAAACTAAAGACTGTAGTCAGGGATAAAGAAGGACACTACATCATTCTTAAAGAGTCTATCCACCCAGAAGATCTAACAATTATAAATATTTATGCCCCCAATAGGGGAGCAGCCAACTACATAAGACAACTGTTAATCAAGATAAAGAGTCATATTGATATGAATACATTAATAGTAGGGGATCTTAACACACCACTCTCAGTAATAGATCATCCAAGCAGAAAATCAATAAAGAAACAAGAACATTGAATGACACATTGGACCAGATGGACCTCATAGATATATACAGAACATTCCACACTAAAACAGCAGAATACTCATTCTTCTTGAGCACACATAGAAGTTTCTCCAGAATAGACCACATATGGGGTCACAAATCAGGGTTCAACCAATACCAAAAGATTAAGATTATTTCCTGCATATTCTCAGACCACAGTGCTTTGAAACTGGAACTCAACCACAAGAAAAAGTTTGGAAGGACTTCAAACACTTGAAAGCTAAAGACCACCCTGCTTAAGAATGTTTGGATCAACCAAGAAATCAAAGAAGAACTTAAATAATTCATGAAAACCAATGAGAATGATGAAACTTCAGTCTAAAACCTATGGGATAGGGCAAAGGCAGTCCTAAGGGGGAAATACATAACCCTTCAAGCTTCCCTCAAAAAACTGAAAGATCCAGAATATACCAGCTCTCTTTACACCTTAAAGAACTGGGGAATCAACAGCAAATCAAGCCAACCCCACACACAAGAAGGGAAATAATCAAGATTAGAGCAGAGATCAATGAGACAAAACTTGAAATACAGTAGAATACATCAACGAAACCAGAAGCTGGGTTTTTTGAAGGAATCAATAAGATCGTTAAACCATTGGGCAAACTAATCCAAAAGAAAAAAGAGAGGACTCAAATTAATAAAATTATGAATGAAAAGAGAGAGATCATGACTAACACCAAGAAAATAGAAACAATCATCAGAAATTATCAACAGTTATATACCAATAAGTTAAGCAACCTAAATGAAAGGGATACATTCCTGGAAATCTATAAACTTCCAAAACTGAATCAGGAAGAAAATGACAATTTGAATAGACCAGTATCTAGCAACGAGATTGAAGCAGTGATCAAAAATCTCCCCAAAAAACAAGAGCTCAGGACCTGACAGATTCCCAGGAGAGTTCTACCAAACATTCAAAGAAGAAATAATACCTATTCTTCTGAAGCTGTTTTAAAAAAATAGAAACAGAAGGAAAACTTCAAGACTCTTTTTATGAAGCCAGCATTACCCTGATCCCGAAGCCAGGAAAAGAACCCACCAAAAAGGAGAATTTCAGACCAATATCCTGATGAATATGGTTTCTAAGATTCTCAACAAGATCCTAGCTAAAAGGATCCAACAGTACATTAAAAAGATTATCCACCATGACCAGGTGGGATTTATCCATGGGATGCAAGGGTGGTTCAACATTTGCAAATTAATCAATGTGACAGAAAAATCAATAAGAGAAGAAAGAAGAACCACATGGTCCTCTCAGTTGATGCAGAAAAAGCATTTGACAAGATACAGCATCCATTCTTGATTAAAATGATTCAAAGTATA
Organism: Taxidea taxus jeffersonii; assembly: GCA_003697995.1. Taxonomy (NCBI): domain Eukaryota; kingdom Metazoa; phylum Chordata; class Mammalia; order Carnivora; family Mustelidae; genus Taxidea; species Taxidea taxus. Next base: position 5,323 of record RCUC01117345.1, read on the forward strand.
AGGATAGAGGTATCATTCCTCAACTTCATAAAATCTATCTATGAAAATCCCACAGTGAATATCATTCTCAGTGGGAAAAAGCTGACAGCCTTCCCTTTGAGATCAGGAACACAACAAGGATGTCTGTTCTCGCCACTGTTGTTCAGCATAGTACTAGAAGTCCTAGCAACAGCAATCAGACAACAAAAAGAAATAAAAGGTATTCAAATTGGCAGAGAAGAAGTCAAACTCTTTCTCTTTGCAGATGACATGATACTTTATATGGAAAACCCAAAAGACTCCACCCCCAAACTACTAGAACTCATACAGCAATTCAGTAATGTGGCAGGATACAAAATCAATGTACAGAGATCAATTGCTTTCATATACATTAACAATGAAAACACAGAAAGGGAAATTAGAGAATCGATTCCATTTACTATAGCACCAAGAACCATAAGATACATAGAATAAACCTAACCAAAGAGGTAAAGGATCTGTACTCAAAGAACTACAGAACACTCATGAAAGAAATCGAAGAAGACACAAAAAGATGGAAGAGCATTCCATGCTCATGGATGGGAAGAATAAACATTGTTAAAATGTCTATACTGCCTAGAGCCATCTGTACTTTCAATGCCATCCTGATTAAAATTCCACAGGCAGTTTTCAAAGAGCTGGAACAAACAATCCTAAAATTTGTATGGAAACAGAAGAGAACCCGAATTGCTAAGGAAATGTTGAAAAACAAAACAAAACAAAACTGGGGGCATCACATTGCCTGATTTCAAGCTTTATTACAAAGCTGTGATCACTAAGACAGTATGGCTCTGGCACAAAAACAGACCCATAGACCAGTGGAACATAGTAGAGAGCCCAGATATGGACCCTCAACTCTATGGTCAAGTTATCTTTGACAAAGCAGGAAAAAATATACAATGGAAAAAAGACAGCCTCTTCCATAAATTGGACAGCTATGTGTAGAAGAATGAAACTTGACCATTTTCTTACACCATACACAAAGGTTCTTTGTTATTTGACCCAAGAAGCATTCATATAAGTGTGTCAAAATCAGTGGGAAATAATCAGAAGATATCCTCCTTCACCACATGCCAGTCAGCTTGATAAGACCAAAATTCTTGACAGGATCTTTACACTAATTTTGTGGGATCGGTAGCAGGTAGGCACCATACTGGATATTCAAGGACACAGGGTGCAGCACTCCTCTGTCTTGCACGTGCTCTCTGTGAGCCAGGTTGTAAAGACACTCACATGAAAGAACTTCAGATCATTTTCCAGTGTCTGTGACATCAGTCTTACCATGCATGTGACAGTTGTACCTTATCTGGGGAGTTTGTTGGAGTTCTGATACTCTGTTGGGTTCCTAGCATCTCACTGACCAGACAGCACCACTATGATGAGAAACAAGTGTTAATTGTGAATAAGGAATACTGTAAACTGAAATAGTTAAATTTTCTCACCTGAAACACATTTTACTCATACTTGCAAGTATCTGGACATATTTTAATTTTATAATTTTTCTGCCAGAAAATAAATTGAATGATGCTTTAGAAAACATAAGGCCAAAAAGATGGGGAAAAAAGAAGCAAAAAGTAGAGTGAGTCTCATTTTATTATAAAATCTGGGCTGACTGGCCATATAATTAGCTAGTTAATTAGGAAAAATAATTAGCATCTTAAGATGTTCACTTCATCATCTGTACATTGGAGACCTTATTTCCCTGGAACTACTTCTTGGGAATTTTTGATGCCTAAGAAAAAGTATAGTAAACCACGTTTGAGGATTATAAACTACTATATTGTAAGAAATCATTAGCACCAACTATTTGTTTGAAAAGAATAAATAGCCAACAAAGAATTATAGTCAGACCTTATTTGGATAGTTAATCAAATATAAATGTATTTATTTGTATAGGGAAAAAATGACAGGGGAGGAGAAAATACAGTTGGAATATGTTAATTTTTGATATCATCATTTTCCTTTTACTAAACTTGTCCTGCATAAGACCAGGATAAGAAAGTAACTGAACAACTGTGTTGATTGCCAAAGGGTTAATTTTGTCATCCCCAAGACCCACTCTCCCTTTTATTCAAGGATGTAAAATAAAAGAGGAAAAAAAGACATATGAAGGGAAAAAATGGGAGATGACATTAATGCTTAAGAATAAGGTGAGTAGATTTTTTTATAGTCAGAAAATATAGCCTTTATTGTGTTGATTATTTTTAAAATTTGAGTATATTTGACACACAATGTTACATTAGTTGCAGGCGCACAACTTAGTGATTTGACAAGTTTATACATTATGCTATGCTCACTACAAGTGTAGCTGCCATTTGTCCCATTCCATTGCTATTACAATACCACTCACTATTTTTCTTATGCTCTGCTGTTTATTCCCATGACTTATTCCATAACTGGAGGCCTGTATCTGCCTCTCTCCCTTCCACTCATTTTGCAAACCTCCAGCCCCTCTCCTCTCAGGCAACCATCAGTTTTTCTTTTTATAGCCCTGATTATGCTTTTTTTTTTTTTTACTTTCTTAGAGATTTCATTTATGAGTGGAATCATAGCATTTGTCTTTCACAGTCTGATTTATTTCATTTAGCTTAATACCCTCTAGGTCTAACCATGTTACTTCAAATGGTATGGTCTGATCCTTGTTATGGCTGTGTGATATTCCTGTGTATGTGTGTGTGTGTGTGTGTGTGTGTGTGTGTGTGTGTGTATGTACAAATAATGCAGCAGTAAACAGTAAGCATAGGGGTGTATATACATTTCTGAGTTAGTGTTTCATTTTTTCTGGGTAAATACCCAATAAAGGAATTATTGGATCATATGGTATTTCTAGTTTTAATTATTTGAAGAACCTACATACTGTTTTCCACAGTGGATTTACCAGTTTACGTTCCCACCAACAGTGCACAAGGATTCCTTTTTCTCCACATCCTTGCCAATCCCTAGTGTTTCTTACCTTTTATTTTAGCCATTCTGACAGGTATGAGGTAATATCTCATTGTGGTTTTGATTTGTATTTCCCTGATGATGAGTGATGTTGAGCATCTATTCCTATGTCTTTTAGCCATCTGTGAGTCTTTGGAAAAATATCTAAGTCCTCTGCTCATTTTTAAATTGGATTGTTTGTTTTTTTCTAGTGTTGGGTAAAATGAATACATTTTTGACCTGAAGAAAGAAAGGATCCTTATAGAGATGAAACTAGAAAACTATAAGACAATAAAGAAATTAGGTAAAGCATCCCAGTTCCCTTTGCAGTGTTTATTTTAATGACCACTTCAAAACATTAACCTGAAAATAAATAAGTTAATGAAATTAATGATGTTTCTCTGCGCTTTTTCTCATCATCCTTAGCTACCACAAGATCCAGGAATTCTGGTATCTCTGGAGATAAACCTGCCAATTCACCTTGTCCCTTTCCTTGTGTTTAGCTAGTATCCAATCAAAACCATTTCATTTGTCAATGTAAGTTAGGACCAAAAAAGAAAAATTAGAAGGGTGAAAAATCTTTTGAATAGATGTTTAGGTTCATTCTTCTCACTCTGCAGATGATGGAAACCAAGCCCATGATGGTTCTGTTTATATGAGGTCAAGTACCTAAATTAGTGGCAGACACAAGAGAAAAACCCAAATTTCCTGACTCAGGCTTCTTGTCTCCTTTCCAATATACCATGTTCCCAACATTTAAAACTTGAAGTATTCATCAATGAACCCTGGTGGATTCATTGGCGATTTTATGGGAAATCAGAAGATGGTAGTATGGTTTCTAAGGGAATAGTGACAGAGTGTACTATTAGAAATAAATTTATTCTTGGGGTGCCTGGGTGGCTCAGTGGGTTAAAGCCTCTGCCTTTGGCTCAGGTCATGATCCCAGGGTCCTGGGATCGAGCCCTGCATCAGGCTCTCTGCTAGGCAAGGAGCCTGCTTCTCCCTCTCTCTCTCTACCTGCCTCTCTGCCTACTTGTGATTTCTGCCAAATAATAAATGGGTAAAATATTTTTAAAAAAGGAATTTATTCTTAATATTTGTTTCAGTTTCACATTTAGGTCTTTCATCCATTTTGAGTCTATTTCTTGTATATGGTGTAAGTAAATGGTCCAGTTTTATTCTTCTGCATGTGGCTGTCCAATTTTCCCAGCACCATTTGTTGAAGAGACTGTCTTTTTCCACTGGATATTCTTTCATGCTTTACTGAAGATTATCATAGAATTGAGTGTATATTTCTGAGTTCTCTGTTCTGTTCCATTGATCTGTGTGTCTGTTTTTATGCCAGTACCATACTGGCTTGATTATTACAGTTTTGTAATAGAGTTTGAAGTCCATAATTGTGATGTCACCAGCTTTGGTTTTCTTTTTCAACATTCCTCTGGTTAGTCAGGGTCTTTTCTGGCTCCACACAAATTTTACGATTATTTGTTCCAGCTCTGTGAAAAAAGTTGTTGGTATTTTCATAGGGATTGCATTGAATATATAGATTGCTTTAGGTAGCATAGACATTTTAACAATATTTATTCTTCCAATGCATGAGCATGGGACGTTTTTCCATTTCTTTGTGTCTTTCTCAATTTCCTTCATGAGTATTCTATAGTTTCCTGGGTACAGATGCTTTGCCTCTTTGGTTAGATTTACTCCTAGGTATCTTGTGTTTTGGATGCGATTGTAAATGGGATCGACTCCTTAATTTCTCTTTCTTCTGTCTTGCTGTTGGTGTATAGAAATGCAACAGATTTCTGTGCATTGATTTTATATCCTGACACTTTACTGAATTCTTGTATGCATTCTAGCAGTTTTGGAGTGGAGTCTTTTGGATTTTCCACATAAAGTATCATATCATCTGCAAAGAGTGAGAGTTTGACTTCTTCTTTGCCAATTCGGATGCCCTTTTTTTTTTTTTCTTTTTGTTGTCTGATTGCTGAGGCTAAGATTTCTAGTACTATGTTGAATAGCAGTGGTGATTGTGAACATCCCTGCCATGTTCCTGACCTTAGGGGGAAAGCTCTCACTTTTCCTCATTGAGAATGATATTCCCTCTGGGTTTTTAATAAATGGCTTTTATGATATTGAGGTATGTACCCTCTATCCCTACACTGTGAAGAATTTTGATTAAGAAAGGATGCTGTATTTTGTCAAATGCTTTTTCAGTATCTATTGAGAGTATCATATGTATCTTGTTCTTTCTTTTATTAATATATTATATCACATTGATTGATTTGTAGATGTTGAACATCTACAGCCCAGGAATAAATTTCACTTGGTCATGGTGAATAATCCTTTTAAGGTACTGTTGAATCCTATTGGCTAGTATTTTGGTGAGAATTTTTGCATCCATGTTCATAAGGGATATTGGTCTGTAATTCTCCTTTTTGATAGGGTCTCTGGTTTTGGGGTCAAGGTAATGCTGGCCTCATGAAATGAATTTGGAAGCTTTCCTTCCATTTCTGTTTTTTGGAACAGTTTGAGAAGAATAGGTATCCAAAATCCTTGAGGAGCACACAGGGAGCAACCTCTGACCTTGGCCACAGCAGGCAAAAATGAACTCTTGGGACTTCATCAAGATAAAAAGGTTTTGCACAGCAAAGGAAATAGTTGACAAAACCAAAGGCAGCCTATATAATGGGAAAATATATTTGCAAAAGTTTTATCAGAAAGCCTAGTGTCCAAAATTTGTAAAAAAGTTATCAAACTCAATACTCATAGAAAAAATAATCCAATCAAGAAATGGACAAAAGACAAGAACAGACATTTCTCTAAAGAAGACATCCAAGGGACGCCTGGGTGGCTCAGTTGGTTAAGCGTCTGCCTTTGGCTCAGGTCATGATCCCAGCGTCCTGGGATCAAGTCCCACATCGGGCTCCTTGCTTGGCAGGGAGCCTGCTTCTCCCTCTGCCTCTGCCTGCCTCTCTGTCTGCCTGTGCTCACTCTCTCTCTCTCTAACTAATAAATAAATAAAATCTTTAATAAAAAAAAAAAAAAGACATCCAAATGGCCAACAGACACATGAAAAAATGCTCACATCACTCGGCATCTGGGAAATACAAATCAAAACCAAAATGAAATACCACCTCACCCAGTCCGAATGGCTAAAATTAACAAGTCAGGAAAAACAGATGTTGGTGAGGATGGGGAAAAAGGGCTATCCTTTTATACTGTTGGTGGAATGCAAGCTGGTGCAGCCACTCTGGAAAACAGTATGGAGGTTCTTCCAAAAGTTGAAAATAGAGCTACCCTATGATCCAGCAATAGTGCTACTGGGTATTTACCCCAAAGATACAAATGTGATCCAAAGGGGTATCTGCACCCCAGTGTTTATAGCAGCAATGTCCACCATAGCCAAACCATGGAAAGAGCCCACATGTCCATCAACAGATATGGATAAAGAAGATGTGGTATATATATACATTGGAATGTTACTCAGTCATAAAAAAGAATGAAATCTTGCCATTTGCAATGATGTGCATAGAACTAGAGGGTATTATGCTAAGTGAAAAAGTCAGTCAGAGAAAGACAATTGTATGATTTCATTCGTATGTGGGATTTAAAAACAAAGCAGAGGAACATAGGGAAATGGAGGAAAAAATAAAACAAGAAAAAATCAGAGAGGGAGACAAACCATAAGGGACTCAGAGACTCTTAATCATAGGAAATAGACTGAGGTTTGCTGTAGGGGAAGGATGGTGGGGGAATGGAGTAATTGGGTAACGGTCGTTAAGGAAGGCAAGGTGATGTAATTAGCAGTAGGTATTATATACAACTGATGAATCACTGATCTCTGCCTCTGAAACCAGTAATATACTGTATGTTAATTAATTGAATTAAAAATAAAAAAAGAGTAATGCTTAACTTAGTTTTTATTCAGTGTAACCCCAGAATTTAGTCCCCTGCACTGTATTGTAAGTTCTACAGTATCAGAAATGTTTGCCTTGTTTCCTAATGTATCCCCAGAACCTCGTGCAGTGCTAGGTCCTTGAAAATATAGGTAGTCAATACATCTTTGTGGATGGCATAAATAAAATGAATAAAATAAAAGACAGTAAACAAAGGCATGGACCTTGCCCTCTGTTGGAAATTATGGTATAGAAACAGTTTTATTGCAAAGTCAAATATCCGAAGTGCTAGGGCTCAAGTTCTATGTGATGAGTGAAATTAATAACAAGCGGTGAAGTCAGCAGAAATGGGGAATCATTAAATCTTTCAATGAGCAGTAGTTCTGTATCCTGTCTTTATGAACTGGAAAAAGCTTATTTTATTTAGAATTTTTCTGGGTGCAAGGAACAGTGAGACAAGTAATCTCTAAGGAAGGAGGGAAAGGGAATTTATCATAATGAGACATATATTTCTTTGGGATTGAGGTACAGAGATCACTATATAGCCAGGAATCACAGAAACAGGAAAACTTTCAAAAGCAGACCCAGCTCTATCTATCCCTCTCTGGAGCTGAAGGGCAGATAGTCCAGCTTTGCCAGTCTTGCCTAGTCAAGCTCTCTCAATGCCAGATCATTGCCTCTGCTTCTTTGGGCTCTTAATACATCAGTCATCACTGCAGTTTCCTTTTACTTCCTTTTGTTTCCATTGCCTCCTCCTTTATTAAAACACTTGCTTGTACTTTGGTTCCAAATGCTAACACCCTCAATATCCTATCTTTAAAATGCCAAGTGAAGGGACACCTGGATGGCTAAGTCAGATAAGGGACTACCTCTTGATTTCAGCTCAGGTCATGATCTCAGTGTCATGGGATCAAGCCCTGCATGGGCTTTGCCCTCAGCAAGGAGTCTGCTTCTCTCTCTCTCCCTCTGCCCCTTCCCCTGCTTGTGAGCTCTCTCTCTCTCTAAAATAAATAAATCTTTAAAACAAAAATGTGAAGTGAAATATCTTGTAAGTAAGTAGCTACCCAACATAAAGGCAGTTTGTGGGTCAGGGCTATGTAGCATGTTGACCTTTCAGTAGGACTATCAACAGTTAACAAATTTCTGAGAAGAAATCCTGGGAAAGTGGGCAGGTATAAAATACAACTAGTGAGAACATGTGCTTATTGTCTATTTTTTTAGATTATAAAGTCAATGGTTAAATAAAATTCATGATTATCATCATAACTCTGAATTATTGTATTATTCTGGTACATTTTCCTCCAGTCTACTTTCATGCATATATTTCTAATAACATTTCTAATACTTTTAAAAAATATGTGGGATCTCACTCTATTTTTTCTAAGATTTTATTTATTTATTTGACAGAGAAATCACAAGTGGGCAGAGAGGCAGGCAGAGAGAGGGGAAAGCAGGCTCCCTGCCAAGCAGAGAACCCAATGCGGGGCTTAGTCCCAGGACCCCGAGATCATGACCTGAGCCGAAGGAAGAGGCTTAACCCACTGAGCCATGCAGGCACCCATCACTCTATATATTTTTATAAATCTCACATTTCTGATTGCTTATATATATTCCTTATTCCCCAGAAAACACTAATTTAAGTGACTATATAATCTCTCTTAGAAATTCATCATCTTTACTTTACCAATTTCCTGTAATCAGGCTTGTACACATAATAACATACACCACACCATCAATATAACTCTCCACATTTTTAATTTATCTGTTCACCTATGTTTTTCATTCTCAGTAAATATTAGACATATGCTGTAAGCCTAGGTGGTGTGATGTACTAGGCACACAAATATGAGTAATGAATAAAATATTTTACCATAGGCCCAAATCCCAAGCCCATATCTGACATGGAAACAACCTATTATGATGCAATAGTACAAGTGATAGTAAAAAAAAAAAAAAAAAGAAAAAAAGTATACACACAGAGCTATGGATTCCAAGAGGAAGAAATGGCTAAATCTGCCACAAGATATAAGCAAGGGAGGCTTCTTAGGGAAAATAACATTACTCTTATTAATACTGAAATTCTTATTATCAAAGAAACACAAACTGGTTAAGCTTGTAGCTGGAGAAGACAAAGGAGAGATTTGGTCAGCTGGAGAAATGTCTCTGCTATTTCAAATAGTTTGGAGTTTATCTTGAAAAGAAGAACAAGCCACTGAAGGATAAGGCAAGTTAGAGATTGTTGGAACAACCCAGAGAAAGATGAAGAGAGGCTGATAGTGCTGAGGTCTTGGAAAGCAGTGAAGCGACTTGGAGATATTTAGGAGGTAAATAAAACGATGTTTATCCACCAATTAGATGTGAATTTTAGAGATATGGGAGCTGAAAATTTTTAGTGGGTTTATTAGTAGGTGGTGGATCTGTGGATATAATGCAGAGCCAGGATGGGTCAGTTTGGGCTTTACTAAGTTTGAGGTAATTAAGGGATATGAAACTAATACTACACTATATGTTAATTAAATTGAATTTAAATAAAAAAATTAGAAAAACAAAAACCAGAAACAAAACAAAACAAAAAGGTCAAATGGTGCCATCTTTCCAAATTATAACTGATAACTTGCTCCAAAATTTCAGTGACTCTGTACTGCACTCAGAAACAAGTCTAAAATCCTTTAGAATTTTTATGTCCATGCTTAATCTGGCCTTACCTAACTCCCCATTATTATCTCCTGTCCCTTTCCCTCTCTCTCTCTCTGTTGTTGCTACACCCCTTCCCAACCAGAGTCTTTATACCAGCAGTGCCTAAAATGCCTTTCCATCCACTTTCCCTCTCTTTCAACTCAATTCTACTGATTACACAGACCACAACTGTTTTTCTAGCTCTACATTGTCAGGACAGGCTGTGTGCTTTGTAACAAACATCATATGGTTGTTCATAAACTAGCCTTTTCCCTTGTGTAATATTATTCTGTTTCTAAAGAATGGAAACTCCATGAGGTCAGGTTAGGGATTTATCCATTTGTTTACTTCTATGTACCCATTGCATCATACAGTTTCTGAATGTAATGGGCAATCAATAGATACTCTTTGGAAAAATAAATAAAATAATGGATGTTGAAGGAAAAACAAACAAAGTCACTTATAGTTAATATGACTTCAAGTGATTTTTAAAATCACCCTCTGGAACTTCAGTCTGGATGCCAAAAATTGCACACTGTATTATGCTAAGAGAAGAAAATGAGTTCATTGAATTTCACTTTCAACAGTAAGAACAGGACCACCCAAAGGATATTTTTTAGTTAATGAACCAGAAATTGACTGTTTCTGAAGATCCTTCCCCCAGTATTTCCTGTTGTGGTGGTGGTAAAATACATATAACATAAAATTTACCATTTCATTTCCCAATTTTAAGATTAAATGAAGACATAATGTGTGTGGTAGAGTACTTAGCTGTTCTCCAAATCTGTTTCTTCTGTTTCCTGTACTTACAACTATACTTTATTTCCCAGCTGTTCCATTAGTTCAGTGTGGCCATATGGCTGGGTTGCAGCTCATGGCATGTGGAGTGTGAGCAGAAGGTAACACACTCCCCTTCCATACTTACTTCATAAAATGCACGCATCGAGGGTTCCTCCATGTTTTCTCACCTAGTGATTAATGAGAGGACTAATGAGAGGACTTCAGAGGTAGTAGACTCAAGCTGGAAGGTGCTCGTTTCCTGAATGATCATTTAGAAGTGTTCACTTCTATTTATGATCAGTTGATGTGGAGTGGAATTTGGAATTTTGATGCTTCACAGTGGTAGAACCTGGCACTATTCTAACAAATACAATGTGTTCTCTGTAGCTGATACAAATATTGACTGATAGCTTTTTCCAGGTATTGCAGTAGTAAAACATGTGGTGGGTGCTTTTCCTCTTGTTTGTTTTCCTCTTAACTGACCAGGATCCAGAAATCAATGTTAGCAGTTAAAGAGACAGATAAAATGGACCTATATTACCAGTAGCAGGAAGACAGGCAAGGATGGGCTGTACACCGTTTGGGGGATGGCACAATTCTGCATGGAATGCCTGAGACAGGGGCGCCTGGGTGGCTCAGTGGATTAAGCCTCTGTTTTCAGCTCAGGTCATGATCTCAGGGTCCTGAGGTCGAGCCCCACATCGGGCTCTCTGCTCAGAGGGAAGCCTGTTCACCCCCTCTCTCTGCCTGCCTCTCTGCCCATTTGTGATCTCCCTCTCTGTCAAATAAATAAATAAAATCTTAAAGAAAAAAAGGAATTCCTGAGACAGATCTGTGTTCACATCAGAACGGAATGATGGATGCCATGACAATGGGGTGGTGGCATTTGTTTCTACTAAAAACATCTGAAGCACATGCTGCACCTTTTCCAAATTGAATCCTCTACTTAGAAGTAATTTGCACATATTGCCTATTCTGAACTACTACAGTTCCCAGCTGAGTCCTACTCCTTATTAGGGAGGGCAAAGGGCCTCCTATGCAGACTTGCCTTGTCACTGTTGGCTCCCTTTTCAGCTCCTTAAGGACAAGAGGGGAACACAGAAGGATTTCTGTGACTGGGAAGAACTTGAACCATAGAGGTGACAGGGTGTAAACTGTTCTCTGAGAGAAAGGGGGAAGTTACTAACTCTGTTCTGAATCACTGTATTTGGATGGATCTGAAAGTGAACTAGGGGTAACAATAGAAAAGCTCGCTCTACTTTCTCTTCTTAAACAGTTACAATAGTATTAGGAAGATCTGGGAGATGATGACATCTTTAGGTTAGTGAAGCTCACCTAGGATGATTCTTTTGTAAAGCAGCCAAAAACACCAGGGAAATCATTCCCTTATTTAAAATACTTTAGTGTGCTCCTATCAAGATAAACGTGCAATCTTAATGAAGAAGGGCCTGTGTAATCTTGCCGTTGCTTACTTCTACATACTCATCTCAGGACAGTCTCCCCTGTCTTTATGGTCTTTACTCAGGATTTTTCTTACATTACATATCTTTTGTGGGCTGTATTAGTTGTTAAAAATATCCCCTGCTTTCTTGACTCACCCTGGTAGGACCCTTCCCTGATGTCTCTTCTTCTTTTTCTTTTTTTTTTTTTTAAGATTTTATTTACTTGGCAGAGAGAGAGAGAGAGAAATCACAAGTAGGCAGAGAGGCAGGCAGAGGGGGAGGGGGAAGAAGGCTCCCTGCTGAACAGAGAGCCCAGTGCCAGGCTCCACCCCAGGACCCCGAGATTATGATCCGAGCTGAAGGCGGAGGCTCAACCCACTGAGCCACTCAGGACCCCCTTCCTTGGTATCTCTTCTTATAGGAGGAAGATATTTCTTTCCCCACTAATGCCCACTTTTATAATGAGGCTTGCTTTGTACAATAACGTGTGAGTAGAAGTGATGCCATGTCTACAAAGAGGTTTTGAGTCTTACAGCTAAGGCAGGAAATTTTGTTTTCCCCTGGATTCTAGAAAGAAAAGGATATTGGAACAGAGTTGCAGCTGACCTGTAAGGGACATTGACAGAGCAATAAATAAATCAATCTTTATTGTTATAAGACACAGAAACTTGGTGGTATATTTGTTATTTCAGCATAATATATTGAAAGTTGACTCAGGCATTGTCATAACATAATTTTTTTTAACATGAGAGGAAGTAGGAGTATGATAATATAAGATGGGCTTTAAGATCAAACTTCTATAGTCAGTGTCCATTCTATTACTTGGTATTTTTTGTGTTCTAAGATACCACATGATTTACTATCTCTGGCCTCAGGGATTTCACTTGTAAAATGGAAATAATACTAGGATATACCACTTAGGGTGGTGGTGAGAATTAAATGAATTAATACTGTTAAAGTATTTACACCCATGTCTGGCATAGAACAATCCCTCAACTGATGTTAATTATTAGTATTCATAGAACTTAGGGAATTTTTCAACTATAGTTTTTTATGATTATTTGATTAAAGTCTGTTTCCCCTATTTGACTGTTAGGATACTGAGAAAAGAAACCTCACCAATTTGATTCACTTTTATATTACCAGTGAGTAGCATAAGTCTGTAAACAACTAACAAATACTTGTTTTCTGCAGTGAGTTTTAAAAAAATGAATGAATGAATGAATGAATGAATGAATTTTAAAGCCCAAGCTAATGTCAGTGGTTATACTGAGAGTAATAAAAAATAAATACTATTAATATTTAAAATTACTTCTAAGAGGACTAATATTTCAAGTAATACTAGCCTTTTCCACTGAAATTATATAAAATCTAGATTGATGAAAACAGTCAGGTTATTGGCTGAAATCTGCAGGAGCCAAGTTTCTTTACTAGATTGTACTACAGGTTTGTGTGAGTACCATCACTCTTCCTTCCATAAATCACAAATGTGTGAAATATAGAAAGGTGATTGTTAAGATATTTTATTCTCAAAAAATACTTGAATCATTATACATCTAATTCTTGAATTTTATGATGAATAAAACCAATCCCATTATCTATGTAATGCCAATTCTCAAACTCTCCCATTGCCATTTTCTGCCACTCCAAAGGACATTTCCTTGTATGTGATATTGGCCATCATTTTCCAGATCATCTGCTGTAACTGCAACTTACTGCCCATCTCTTTTCTGACAGCCGGTTTCTATTTACCTAGCTATTCTTCTTCCCATTTCAACATCGTGTACCAGGCAACGTCCTTTCATAGAAGCTTGAAACTCAAAAATTAGATTTCATGGCATAAGATACATGACTAGATTAGTAAATTAAATTGGGCTCAGGCCTAGATAAGTAACCTGGAAGAAAAAACTGGAGTACAGATTTAAGGTGAAGGAAGTTAGACTAGAACCTGAATAGGGACAAATATCAAATGCAGAACTCAAGAAAAGTGGTTTCAACTATGTATTTTTCCAGATTTATTGAGACGTAATTGATATATAATACTGTATATGTTTCAGGTGTATGGGTGATGACTTTAGCACATGTATCATACTGTGAAATGATTAACATAGTGTCACTTAACACTTTCATCATCTCACATAATTACCCATGTGTACGTGTGTGTGTGTGGTGAAAATGTTTAAGATCTACTCTCTTAGCAAATTTCAAGTATGTAATATAATGCTGTACAATGGATTTCCAGAATTTATTCAACTTAAAATAAAGTTTGTTCCCTTTGACCAACATGTTCACATTTTCCTTATGCACCACCCAAACCTTGGCAGCTACCATTCTACTCTGTTTCTGTGAGTTTGGCTTTTTAAATTCCACATGTAAGTGAGATTATACAATATTTGTCTTTCTCTGTCTGACTTATCTTAATATAATGCCCTCAGGTTCCATCCATGTTGTCACAAATGGCAGGATTTCCTTCCTTCTCATGGCTGAATATAGTGGAATATACATATCGCATCTTTATCCATTTATCTGTAGATGGTCACTTAGGTTGTTTCCATATGTGGGTTATAGTGAATAATGCTGCAGTGAACATGGGAAGGCATATATCTCTTTGAAATTCTGATTTCACTTTTTATATATGGATATATATATACACACACACACACACACACACACACACACACACATACACATACACATACACATCCAGAAGTAGCATTGTGGAATCATATGGCAGTTCTATTTTTAATTTTTTGAGGAAACTTTATAATGTTTTCTTTTCCATAGTGGTTGTACCAGTTTACATTCCCATCATCAGTGCCCTATTCTCCACACCATAGCCAACACTTGTTATTTTTCAAGTTTTAGATAACCGTCCTTCTGAAAGTGATACCTCATTATGGTTTTGATGTCACTTCCCTGATGTTTAGTTATGTTGAGAAAATTTTCATATGTCTATTGAACATTTATATGTCTTCTTTGGAAAAATGTCTATTCAGTTTCTCTGCCTATTTTTAATTGAACTGGGGTTGTTGTTGAATTGAATTTGAATTTGGGGTTGTTGTTGTTCAGTTGTATGAGTTGCTTATATATTTGGGGTATTAACCCATTATCAGATAGACCATTTACAAATATTTTCTCCATTTTATAGACTGCCTTTTCATTGTGTTGATTGTTTCTTTTGCTGTTCAGAAGCTTTTTGTTTCATGTAGTCCCACACTGATTTTTGCTTTCATTGCTTGTGTTTTTTGTGACACATCCAGGCAGTCACTACTAAAACCAATGTCCTGGAGCTTTTTCCCTGTTTTATGCTAGAGGTTGTACATTTTCAGGTCTTATTTTTAAGTCTTTAATACATATGGAATTAATTTTTGTTAATAGGAGTTCAGTTTCATTCTTTTGCATATGCTTATCCAACTTTCCATTACTGTTTATTGAAGAGAATATCCTTTCCCTATTAAGTTTCCTTGACTCCCCTGTCAAATATTAATTGACTATACACGCAAACATTTCTTTTTCAGATATTTTATTGTTGGTGTTCAGCTGTGTATAAGTTAAATAGTCCATATGCTCAAATGGTTTTACATCTGAGAGGCTCCATTGAAAACTTTGGCCCTGGTACAGAGTTGAGCCCTTGAGATTGGGAAGCCTGTAAGAGTCTCAGTGGTGCTCAGATAAAAATATGTGCATGTTCCATTAAGGGAGAAGTGAATATAACAAACACCTATTAGTTCAATTTTGTTGTTGCCTTTTTTTTTTTTTAACATTTCTTTTGCCAACAGTACTTTCAGACTCTCCAGGGATGACAATTGGAGATATCTTCAAAGGATGCAAAATAGGTACTTTGACTTTGAGTTGATGACATATTAGGGTCAGGCTTAGGTTTTCCTTTCCTTGATTTGGCAAAAATACCACATTGTGAAGGGGTGGGGATGGGATAGATAGGTGAGGTAGAAGAGTTGAGGGAACAGAAAAATGCTAATAATTTATCAACCAATTAATTAGTAATACACAATAACCAACTGATCACCAACTAGGCATTTTTTAGAATTACCCAGAGACATATATCAGTTTTCTTCTCAATGCTTATAATTCATATTTCACAGTCCTGAATATCTAAGAGAAGTTTAAATAACTAGATAAGAATTATTTAA
Source organism: Taxidea taxus jeffersonii (assembly GCA_003697995.1). Taxonomy (NCBI): domain Eukaryota; kingdom Metazoa; phylum Chordata; class Mammalia; order Carnivora; family Mustelidae; genus Taxidea; species Taxidea taxus. Next base: position 21,208 of record RCUC01117345.1, read on the forward strand.
ATAACAGAGCTATATTCATAAAGTGATAGATGAGATTCATATGATGATAGAAGTTTTTTCTTTCCTAAATACCTAGTATTGGAAAGATACTTGATTCTTCATATAACAGCTATCAAATTATTTTTAAGGTCATTTTTCCTTTCCCACTCTCTTTTATTCTCTCTTGTCACTGTGGTAGATAATCATGGTAAAATCACTAAAAATAAGAGGTATCTGTTTTTATAATTAAACATTGATGTAAAATATAGTAGTGGAGATAGCTTGGGTGAAGAGCAGAGGTAATTTATAACAATAAATTACATACTTGATTTAAACAAGGAGGTTTAGAGGTATAATAAACTTTGAAGTCTTAATTTCACGCCATGATATCCCTATTAATAAAGATCAGACTCATAAAAACTGAGGTATTTTTATTCCCCCATGTATTTTCTAGATCATATTTTATCTCCTCCAAAGAAAATTTTTATATCTCCGATACATTATCTAAGACTCTGGTCCTCCAGTGCTCTGTGAGCTGCCTGTCTTATGTGCTTGGGTTGCATTGGCCCCACATAGATTGTGGGCATACTTAATCTAGGCAGGACACCGATAGGGTTCAGGGCAGACCACCCCTGAAGATGCCACATTTGCATGCGGATTATTTCAAACTGAGAATGATCAGAGCCCAACAGATTCAAGATCTTTTACTTCTCCCTTACCTTTCTGAATTTTAGGTAAAGAGCTTATACCCTGAAGAGAGCTATTACCAAAGATAACTTTTTTTTAACATAAGAAAGGCCTTTCTGCAAGACATGGTAAACATTTATTTATATATGAATTGCCTTCCTCCCCTTTGAAGTCTTAGACCCCTATCCCCTTCTCTGTAGCTCAGGATGGCATATAAACCTCAATTACCTGTCAGTGAGCCTGTCGTGTCTTATGGGATTTGTGTACAAACAAAATAAATTTGCTTTTCTCCTGTTATCTGTCTTATGTCAATTTAATCATGAGGCCAGCCAAATAACCTAGAAGAAGGGAGGTTTTCCTCCCCTACAATGCTAAAGAGATAAAAGCACATTCTTAAGCTTTCAACATAAAGCACTCTATTCATGTGGCCTGGCACCAGGGATGAAATATCAATTATTACAAACACATTCTGGGCACTGAGAGGCCTTAATCATTCTTCAGTGTAGAATGGGGATTTGTGCTTTCAAGAAAAAAGAGGGAGTTGGCAGGTGCAATAAGTGTTGCAGGAAAGCTTTCCCTTACAAAGAGAAATGATGTGTGTAGAGAATGTGTGCAAAACCTCCTGCATAACTTAATCCATTTCTCTTGGGATGGAGAAGCCAGTTTACATTTTTCCAGTGAACCATATCCATTGACGATTGCTTTGATTTCATTGTACAAGAGGCTTAACAAAGAGCCAACAGATTTATGTTTTAATGGAATGTACAGCATAACCTTCAGCGGAAAACCTCCTTCAGAAAGAAACTATGTGCTTAGGCTGCCAAGTACATTTAAGTGTTGCAATGGTCTAAGAAAATAGGACATTTGTGTGCCATATTCACCAGGCTGTGTCCTCTGAATTATCCCCTTAGGGACAGGTCCACACACAATAGCAGTCACATGCTCCTTGACTTTAGCAACTTACTAATCTCTGTAGTTGGTGCTATAGAGGCTGGAGAGAAACTATCTGATGGTAAGATTTTCTTCTCCCCCGTAAGGAATTTATGCCTTTAAGAGATGTTCCTGTTTAACACACACATTTTGTTCTCTGTTAATGACAGAAGCAAAACAATAATGCAGATAACACAATATATCATCTGAAAAGATCCTTTTCCCTGATTGTAAAATTTAAATTGCAAATACTAACATCCAAATATTAACATCCAAAAAACTGTAAATATTTAATTTCTACAAGTTATGTGTATGAAGATAAATGCACACCTGTGAAAGCATTATCACTATCAGTGCCATAAATTTATCCATCACTTCCAAAAGTTTCCTCTTGCCACTCCCTTATTTTTCCTTTTGTGTTTAGAATACTTAACATAGGATCTATCCTCTTAGATCTGTGAATTCTATCCTCTGCTTCTTTGTGTTTGACAATTTAGATTCCATATAAAAGTGAGATCGTGCAGCATTTGTCTTTCTTCGTCTGGCTTATTTCACTTAGCATCATATCCTCCAATTCCATCCATGTTGTCGCACGTAGTCTGATTTCCTTTTCTTTTAAGGCTTACTAATATTGTGTGTGTGTGTGTGTGTGTGTACACCACATTTTTCTTACCCACTCATCCACTGATGGACATTTAGATTGTTTATGTATTTTGCTATTGTGAATTATGCTGCAGTGAACAGGGATGCGGATATCCCTTCAAGATATTAATTCCTTTGGATATGTACCCAGAGGTGGGATTGTTGGGATCAAAAGCTTACTCTATTTTTAGTTTTTTGAAGAACTTCCATATTATTTCCCATAATGGCTCTACCAATTTACATTCCTACCAAGAGTGTATGAGGATTCTTTTTTCTCCACATCCTTACCAACAGTTGCTGTCCTTTGTTTTTGTTTCATTTTGTTTTTCTGAAAATATCCTAATAAGTGTGAAATGATATCTCATTGTGGTTTTAATTTGTATTTCCATGATGACTAGTCATGTTGCATCTACTGGCCATTTGTATGTAATATTTAGATAAATGTCTCTTTAGGTCCTTTTCTCATTTTTTAATTGGGTTATTTGTTTTTTGCTATGGTATTTTATATATTAGTTCCTTTTGAGATAAATGGTTTGCAAATATTTTCTCTGATTCTGTAGGTTTCCTTTTCATTTTGTTGTTTTCTTTGCCTCACAGAAGCTTTTTAGTTTGACATAATCCCACTTGTCTATCCCACTTGGCTTTTTTTTGCCTGTTTTTAATGTCATATGCAAGAAATCATTACCCAATCCAATGTCAAGTAGTTTTTCCCTAAGTTTTCTTCTAAGAGTTTTATTCTTTCAGATTTTATGCTTAAGTCTTTAACACATTTTGAGTTCATATTTGTATATGCTATGAAGTAAGGATCCAATTTCAATCTTTTGCATATGGGTAGCCTGTTTTCCCAATACCATATTGAGACTGTCTTTTCTCCACTGTGTGTTCTTGGAATCTGTCAAAGATCAGCTGACTATATATGAATACATTTTATTTCTGGGCTTTTGATTCTCTTCCATTAGTCTGTGTGTTTATTTTTATGCTATAACCATACTGTTTTAATGACTGTAGCTGTGTAATATATTTTGAAACCAGGAAGTATGATGCCTCTGACCCTGTTCTTGTTCAAAATTGCTTTAACAATTCAAGGTCTTTCATGGTTTTATATGAAATTTAGAATTTTTTTTCTATTTCTGTAAAAAAAAAAATGCCAGTGGGATTTTGATAAAGAGTGAAATGAATCTAAAGTCACCTTGGGGAATATGGAGATTTAAAAAAATATATTAATTCTTCCAATCCATGAACAAAGGATGTCCACTTATTTATTTGTTGTTGTTTTTATTTCTTTCATCAATATTTTGTAGTTTTCTATGCTCAAGTCTTTCACCTCCTTCGTTAATTCATTCCTAAGTATTTTACTCTTTTTGATGCTAATCAATGTAAACGAATTGTTTCTTCAGTTTTCTTTTCACATTGGTTGTTGTTAATATGCAGAAATACAACTGATTTTTGTGTATTAATTTTGTACCCTACAATTTTATTGATTCACTTACTGGTTCCAACAGGTTTTTCTTACTTGTTTAAATGTTTGTTTTTTGTGTGAATCTCTAAGGAAAGGAAGAAATAAAACTAGCTCTACAGATGAGCTATATACATTTGGGAAATGCAGAATAATATAAAAATATCCCCCAAATTTACCTATAATTTTACTACTAATGATAATGTTTTATTTCTTTTTGCACATATATTTCCCTCTATATATGTACATTCCTATATATATATATTTGTATGCAGATGCATGAGTACATATATTTATAAAGATATACCACATTATAGCATGCTTATCTCTTATATCTTATTCTTATATCTTGGAAATTTTCTCTTGTCAATCTAAGTTTTTCCAAAGTTCAGTTTTAAATATTTTTTATGCCACTGCATCATACTGTCAGCCCAAATATCTACCTACAGATAAATATCTTCCCTATGTCTTTCTTAAGATACTGGCATCCTCTGCTCCTTTGTTTAACCGTTTCTGATACAAAGCATAAGAAAGAAAAGTGGGTTGGGCTAATACTTTTTGTTCCTTTTATCCAGGAACCTGGCTTGTTTTAGAGAATGCCCAGGTGACAGAAAATAACAGACCAGGTGAGAAAGTCAGCTGCTTAAA
>RCUC01117346.1:0-42657 GCA_003697995.1 Taxidea taxus jeffersonii
TATTTTTCTCATCTAACATATTCTAATAAATGTCATACCTAGTGACATTTCATGTCATTGAAATTTCCTATAAATGAAATTTTAGTAGCTGTGTAATGTGATATCTTCTGGATGTACCACAATTTTTAAAACAATTCTAATATAGAACATGTATGTTATTTTCAATATTTCAAACAACTATATATAATGCTATGATATATTTCCTCTTATCTGGAAATCTACTGCTTGTTTAAGTTAAGAAAGCATAAGCATAGGGGTGCCAGGGTGGCTCAGTTGTTGAGTATCTGCCTTTGGCTCAGGTCATGATCCTAGGGTTATTGGATCAAACTCCGCATCAGGCTCTCTGCACGGCAGGAGGCCTGCTTCTCCCTCTCCCACTTGCCCCTGCTTATGTTCCCTCTCATGCTGTGTCTCTCTCTGTCAGATAAATAAACAAAAATCTTAAAAAAAAAAAAAAGAAAAAGAAAGAAAGCATAAGCATATGAAAGTTTCTTGACATATTTTGGCCACTAACTTATTTTCATTAGGAGTATAGGACTGTGAAACAGATATGCAATAAAAAAAACTTCCTCATTTGAAAAGCATTAAATTACATTTTATTCCCATTTCCTTGAGTACTTTTGAAGATAAATGTCTTTATATGTTAATTAACTATATTTCTTTTTTATGCAAGTTGTTCTTTCATTTCTTTTACCCCATTTTTAATGAAGTCTTATAGATGCTCTTAATTAATTTATGGATTTCCTTAAATAATAAGGGTAATAACTTTTCACTGTCACCTATGAAATAATGTTTTAAGTTGTTGGCTACTTATCTTTTTATAGTTTATAGTAGTAAATGATTTTCTATCCTTTCATATTTCATATTTAAGTTAACTTTTCTTATAATAATAAGATGTGTTTTGGGGAAATTTGGAGAAAACTGAAAAATACCAGGAAGACAATATATTAAATTTACATTTACCCACTCAGTTATAACCAGTTTTATTATATGTGTGTGTGCATGTGCATACACATACCCACATATGCATTGATATAATCATCCTCTCTTCCCTGAATTACACATCATTTGAGAGCGTAAATGGCATCACACTGTGAGTGCTGTTTTATAGCCTCCTTTTTCACTTAGGTCTCCAATAATAAAATATAGTGTGGAAAAACTTCCATTTTAACCACCTCGGAATATTACTTTGAGTGGATATTTAATAGTTTATTTAATTCATTCATTATTTCAAGATATAGAGGTTTCTCATGTTCATTAATTTAATTATTATCTCAGTGAACATTTTGTATACATAGCTCTGTGTTCACAATTGGCTATTTCATCAAGGCTTTTAAAAATTTGGAATCCCTAGGTCAAAGAGTATACAGGGAATAAGGCCAGTTATACAGATTAACAAATTGTTTTCTAGAAAAGTTGAACCAATTTACTTGTCCATCCCTATAGCATGACATGGTTTATTTCTCCACATCTTCACCAATATTAGATATATTTATGATAACAGCACTCATTTGTGTGTTTACAATGTGCCAGTTTCTATATCTATTTTACTGGTAAAATATCTAACATCAGAAAGGTTAAAGTTTGCCTGACTCCTGGAGCTTCTGGGTAGCTCAGTCAGTTAAGCTTCTGACTCTTGATTTTAGCTCAGGTCATGATTTCAAGGTTGTGGGATTGAGCCCTGTACCAGGCTCCACAGTCAACATGGAGTCTGCTTTGGATATTCTCTCTCCTCTTCTTCTGCCCCTCCTCCTACTCATGCACGTGCTCACTTGCTCTTTTTCCTTTTCTCAAATAAATAAAATTTTAAAAAAATAGTTTGCCTAAAACCTCACAGATAAGTGGAAAATGAACTCAAAGTTCAGTCTGACCTTAAAAATGATGCTCTCTGTCAGTATGTTACACTATTTCCCAAAGTTTTATATGTTTATGTGAACATTATTTATCAAATGTCTTTGATTACCAGTTATGTTAAATACTTTCTTTTTCAAGTTTAGAGGTCACCAGAATTCCTTCTGTAAAACGTTCCCTCAAGGCTTTGCCAATTATCCTAATGAAGTTTATATTTTCTCAGTGATATCTAACAACCCTCTATATTTTAATAATATTGACCATTTGTACTTACATATGCTATGAATATTTTTTCAAGCATCTTTTCTTATGTAAGTTGTATTTGGAGCATTTTCTAATATACATCAATGAGTTTTCCAATCAAAATCTCAGCAGGATTTTTTGCAGATATCAACAAGCTGATTCTAAAATTTATAGGTCATAGCAAAGAGTTAGAATACCAAAGCAATTTTGAAAAAGAAGAGGATACACACTATCTGATCTGAAGATTTACTATAAAGCTACAGTAATCAAGACAATGTGATAATGGGAAAATGTATAAATATATACATCAGTATAAAAGAATAGAGAGACCAGAAATAGACCTAAACAAATATGACTGATTTTTGACCAAGGGACAGAGGCAATTCAACGGGGAAAAGATAGTCTTTTTAAAAATGGTGATAGAGGGGTGCCTGGGTGGCTCAGTGGGTTAAAGCCTTTGCCTTCGGCTCGGGTCATGATCTCAGGGTCCTGGGATCAAGCCCTGCATTGGGCTCTCGGCTCGGCTGGGAGCCTGCTTCCTCCTCTCTCTCTCTCTGCCTGCCTCTGCCTACTTGTGATCTGTCAAATAAATAAATAAAATCTTCAAAAAAAAAAATAAATAAAAATGGCGATAGAACTGTTGGATGTCCATATGCAAAATATTGAACCTTAATTTTTTACATTATTCAAAAATTTACACAAAATTAATCATATACCTAAAAGTAAAATGTGAAAGTATAAAATATTTAGAAGAAGAATGGGTAGAAATCCTTGTGACTTTAGGTTAGGCAAAGAATTTATTGATGCAAAACCAAAACCATAACCCACAAAACAAAAAATTTTATAGATAAGGCTTCCTAAAAGTCAAAAACACTCTATGCAAAACAGTAAAGAATACAAAAAACAAGACATAAAAAGGGGAAAGTTTACATATTTCACATTTCCCCAAAGATTTTTATACAAAATATTTATGAAGAGCTCTCAAAACTCAACAATAGAAAGCAACTCAATAAAAATAGAGCAAAATAAAATATACAAAGAATTCTTAAAAGGTAACAAAAAGAAGCAAAGCATTTGAAAAATGGCCAAAGACCTGCACAAACACCTCACCAAAAAAGATACACAGATGACAAATGAGCATACGAAAAGATGTTCCATATCATATGTCATCAGGGAAATGCAAATTAAAACCAGGTACTATTATCCTGGCCATAATCCAAAACACTACTAAATGCTAGAGAGGATGAAGAGCAAGAAGGATTGTCATTCACTGTTGGGAGTGTAAAATGGTATAGGCACTTCAGATGACATTTTGGTGGACTTTTTTCTTTTTGAGAGAAAAAGAGGGAGAGAGTGGGTTAAGGGGAGGAATAGAGGGAAAGAGAAGGACAATCTCAAGTTGACTCCCTGCTGAGCGCAGAACCCCACTTGGGGCTCAACCCTGAAATCATGACCTGAGTCAAAATCAAAAATCGAAGGTTAACTGACTAAGCCACCTAGGGGTCCTAGCTTGGTGGGTTCTTATAAAACTAAACCTACTCTTACCATATGACTTAGCATTCGTTCTCTTTGGTATTTACCCAAAGGAGTTGAAAACTTATGTCCAAGCAAAAGTTCTGCACATGAATGTTTCTAGAAGATTCATTTGTAACTGCCAAAACTTAGACACAACCAAGATATCCTTAGGTAGGTGAATGAATAAATATAAAGTGTGATACATCCAGACTATGAAATATTTTTTAGTGCTAAAAGGGAATGGATTATCAAGTCACAGAGAAGAAAAACTTAAGAACATATTACTAAGTGAAAAAAGTCAATCTGAGAAGTCTACATACTATATGATTCCAGCTACATAACATTCGGAAAAGGATAAAACTATGGAGACAATAAAAACATTAGTTGTGAGGGGGTAGGGAGAAAAGATGAATAGGTGGAGCACAAAAGGTTTTTAGGATAGTGAGAATACTCTGCAATGATGATACAATGAAAATACTCTACAATGGTGGCATTATACATTTGTCCAACCCGCTGAATACACAACACCAGGAATGAAACCTAATGTGAACTCTGAACTTTGAGTGATTAGAATGTGTCAACGGAGGTTCATCCATTATGACAAATGTCTCACTCTGGTAGAGGCTGTTAATAATGGGGGAGACTGTACACTTGTCAGGGCAGGGAATATTTGTAAAATTTCCATACCTTCTTCTCAATTTTGCTGTGAATCTAAACAAACTGCTTTAAAAAACAGTCTTTTTCAACTATCATATGATCTCCCTGATATGAGGAAGTGGAGATGCAACATGGAGGGGTCTGGGGGTAGGAAAAGAATAAATGAAACAAGATGGGATTGGGAGGGAGACAAACAATAAGAGACTCTTAATCTCATAAAACAAACTGAGGGGGACCGGGGGAGGGGAAAAGAGGGTGGCAGGGTTATGGACATTGGGGAGGGTATGTGCTATGGTGAGTGCTGTGAAGTGTGTAAGGCTGACAATTCACAGACATGTACCTCTGGGGCTAATAATACATTATACGTTTATAAAAAATTTAAAAATAAATAAATAAATAAATAAAAACAATGTACAGTAAAAAAATAAAAACTAAAACAAAACTAAAAAAAGTCTTTTTGAGAAGTTGGACAAGATATTTCAAAATATTTGAACATGCACTTCATAAAGGCATAGGTGGTGAATAAGCACAAGGAAAATTGATCAATATTATTATTCCTTAAGGACCTGAAAATTAAAAACCACCATGACAATTACAATGGTTGAAAAAAAAAAATCAAATGCTGGTGAAGGCGTGGAGCAAAATGAATGTTCATACATTGTTAGTGGAAATGCAAGGTGGTATAAGCCATTCTAGAAAACAGTTTTATGGTGTCTTAGAAAGTTAAATATACACCTAACATGTGATACACAATCTCACCAGGGTATATACCCCTGATAAATGAAAACATAGTTTCTCACAAGAATGTCTACATGGATGGTTACTGCAGGTCTATTCAAAACATCAAGAACTAAGCAACCAAGTGTCCTTCAGTGGGTGAATGGATAAACAAACTGCGGTACATACAGACAACAGAATACCAAGCAATAACGGGGAACAAACTATTGATACACATAACAGCATGAATGAATCTCAAATGCATTATGATAACCGAAAAAGGCCAGATGTGAAAGATCACATTCTGTGTATTTCTATTGATCTGGTATTCTGGAAAAGGCAAAACTATAGTGATACAGAGCAGATTAGTTGCCAGGGATTTCAGGTAGAGGGTGGAGTTGGCAAGGAGCAGCTCAAGGTTACTTTGGGGATAATAGAACTGTTCTGTATCTTGATTGTGGTAAAGATTACAAGACTCGGTGTAATTATCAAATCTCATGAAACTATAACCAAAAAGAGTGAATTTTACTTTTTATAAATATAAAGCTAAATAAATGATTTCTCATTTTTCTTTGCTTTTTTATAGTATTTAAATGTTTTCTTAAACCAAAGGTATATAAATTGAATTAACATTAACATTAAATATTAAATATAATGTTTAATGATATTTTAAATGTTGAAAATACATAATTTAAAATCTTTTAAAATAACATCTACATTTTACTTTAATATGATATGATGTGTAGCCCACACCTTATTTTTCCCCAAGTACTTAAATTATTCTAGTACCTACCTTCTAGTCAATAAGCCCTTGTCCTTCTCTGCTGCATTCCCCCTCCCCCATCTGAAACACCCTCTTCAGCAGACACTAATTAATGTCTACTTGGGGTGTTAATACCATTTCCTTGAGGGGACTCTCCACTGACTTACGTTATTTCTTTATTGCATTTTATGATTGCATGTATACAGTGTCTATTTTTGAACTTTCCACTCCATTTCATTGCTCTGATGATTTGTGTGTGTGTCTTTGTTAGGCATTGATATCTTGTAGACATGTGTGTGTAATGCATAATTCTGTCACCTAATCAAATAAAAAGGTTGGAGTCATTGCCATCTCTGTAATTAATAAAATTGAAAGGGTGGTCTGGCTTGATCAGGGACAGTGGAAAGGACAGATGAACAATGAGCTCAGGGTGGATCTCTGGGGAGCGCTATGATTGGAACAAGAGTCAAATTTGAAGAATATTTCTGTGCCTGTTATTCGGCCTCTACATTGTTTATTGTTTTAAATTAGCTTGACTTCACTCATTTATATTACCTAAGGCCACCTATCAGAATTTGAGTTTGTGATTCCGAGACTTTGTGAGAGAACACAGAACCTGTCAAAGGGGCCTTTACCAAAGGGTCTACAAGGTGTGAGGCAAACCAGGAGGGAGGGCTGTCCCAACAGTCCAGGATGTGGAAGCAGAAAAATGAAGTTAACAGTGTCAAATGCCCCTGAGAGAGCCAGTCAAGATACAGGCTGCCAGGTCATCTGTGCCTTTAGAGAGAGTATGCTCTGTTAAATGGGGTTAGAAATCAGATGGCACTGTGCTGAGGAGTGACTGGATCTTAGAAAGCAGAGATAATGAATGTAGACTGCTGTATAGAGAGTCTGAATGGGTTGGAGAGGACAGAAATTGAATAGTAGTGCTCATAAAATCTAGTGAAGAGAGAGGTCAGTTTGTTTTTGTTTGCTGACTTACTTTTTTGGATAGAAGTCTAAAGAATGTATACAGGTTGAAGGAAAAGAGTGAGCAAGGGAGAAAAAGTTGAAAATAAAGGACAAAAAGGAAATAACTAATGGCCAAAGCCTCAGCATCGGTGAGAGGGAATACAATCAAACACAGGCTTTGCCTTGAATAGGAAGGATTCCTGATCATTTAAGATAGGAGGAAAGAAAGTAAGAATGTTGATAGATGTAGCTGTTTGAAGCTGGGGGGAACTGCAAGGAGGTATAAATAGTTTCCACACAATGACCTCAATTTTCTTGTTAAAATACCAGGTGCACCGAGAATGAAGGGGAGAGATTGAATGACTGGGGTGAGGTGATGAACTTTTGAAATAGTGGTTGACCATGGTCAGAGTGAAGGATTAGTGGATTCTACTGAGGATTAGAAAACCATAAATCTGCAGAATGAATCATTTGTTCCTGGAGCACTCTTGGTGTAAGAGAAGAGAAGGTACACTCTACTTTGAATTGAAAGTTGCAGGTACTGTGTGAGAAAGGACAGGCTGTAGAAATGTAGACAGTAAGCTGCTGGTGTCCAAGCTAAATTTCAAGACTCAGAGAACATGGAAAGATCCAAGTCTCAGTGAGTTCCAAGAAAATGAAAGGAAAAGAAAGGGCTTATGTCATTTGTTTTAAAAATTTTTTTAAAGATTTTATTATTTAGTTGACAGAGAAAAACACAGCTAGAGAGGGAACACATGCAGAGGCAGAGGGAGAGGGAAGAAGCGGGCTTCCCGCCAGGCAGGGATCCAGATGCGGGGCTTGATCCCCAATCCCCAATCCCTGGAATAATGACCTGAGCCAAAAGCAGATGCTTAACGACTGAGCCACCCAGGTGTCCCAGGGCTTATGTCATTTGTAACATAGTATCACTCTTGACTTAATTTTGTTTTTACCTTTTTTTTTCCCTTTCCCTGATTTTCCTCACTTGCTTTATATCCACTCATTATTTTGTAATAACACGGTATTATTTTAGGTAAAAGGCCAGGCATAAGCAAATAAAAGGAAACTAAACCCACATAGATGATCAGACAGAGGTGAGTTTCACTTTGACAAGGGAAGCTGTCAAGTGTCTCGGTTGAGGTTTAATTGAAAGATGCTAAAGGTGGTTAAGAGGCTTTGTGGTTGATATGCAATGGATGTTTATCGAGGTTGTGGAAGTTCAGATTTGAACAGCGGTTCTCATCTTGGGGTAATTTTATCTCAAGGGAATACTAGGCAATGTGTAGAGACATTTTTGGTTTTTCCAATGCGGGGGAGGGTGGAGTACCCCTGGTGTCTTGTGCCAGAGATGCTACTGAACATCCTACAATGCACAAAATTGCCCACACAACAAAGAATGATCTGATCAAAATGTCGATATTGATGAGGTTGAGAAACCTGGATTAAACTATAAGACCTATGGAAGAATGAGAATGGTAGGAAATCATCTGGAGAACCACTGAAGAAAGGTGAAGGAAGCCCCATCCAAGCATGAGCATGCAAGGGACCATGAGATTCAAAGATGTATTTTCTGGGTAGTGGTTTGAGAGAGGATGGTAGAGTCAGTCCATGGGGGAACTGGACTTGTACAAATTCATAAATGGTTCCTGGTTTTAACTTTTATAAAACAAATACAGGGAGGATGGAAGCAAGGGACTTTACATTTTCCACTTGCTTTTGAAAAGTTGTATTTCAGTTACCCTTAAACAAAAGTTTCTAGCTCTTTCCTTTGAAGTTTCCAAATGAATGCAACAAAGGTTAATATTGGTTTGGAAAGAATTTATCTCTGACACAGTGACAGTACATGAGCAGTCCTTTTTATTTTTATTTATTTTTAAAGATTTTATTTATTTATTTGACAGACAGAGATCACAAGTAGGCAGAGAGGCAGACAGAGAGAGAGTGGAGAAGCAGGCTCCCTGCTGAGCAGAGAGCCCGATTCGGGGCTCCATCCCAGAACCCTGGGACATGACCTGAGCCGAAGGCAGAGGCTTTAACCCATTGAGCCACCCAGGTGCCCCAATGAGCAGTCCTTTTTATAAACAACTAATGAATCACTAAATTCTACCCCTCAAACTAATAACACAGTATACGTTAACTAAATTGAATTTAAATAAAAAATTTAAAAAACTGAAAAAATTTGAAAAATACTTTTTAAAAAAAAGAAAAAGACATTGTCCTTATTTTCTCTATAACCTCCCACCAGTCCTCTTCATCTCTCATGTTTTCTTTTCTTTTGCTGATAGCATCAGTTGCCTCTTTTGGTTAAACTTATAGAGCTGACTATTCTGTTCACAGTACATGTAATAAATATTCTCTGCTTTGGCTTAATTATAATAGACCTTCTAAACAATTGTGACCTTCACTGCATCATTCTTATAATACTTCAATAGTGGTCATTTATTTCCTTTAGATGATATGCTGTTTACAATACCTGCCTTTTGGAATACTGAAGGAGATGCAATGGTTATTAGGTTTTGAGACCTCCTAATCCAGTTTTTGTTTATTTGGATGGTTAGATATTTCTTCCACACTGACTTATTAACACTGAAAAGGAACTGATTTAACTTCTTTTTCTGCACAACAAGTTGGCTAAACATTTCAATTCTATCCAGCAAAATCAATACTGAATAGCTTTTAAAATAATATAAACTCATGTGATGTGTTCATCTATAGTTCAGAAGGGCTGCAAAAAATGCCCAGGTCATCTGGACCATACACACCTCCAGATTCCTGTGCTCTGTATTTTATGTTTCTTTTTTTTTTTTTTTAATATTTTATTTATTTATTTTTTTGAGAGAGAGAGAGAGAGAAAGCGCAAGCTCAGGCAGACAGAGTGGTAGACAGAGGCAGAGGGAGAAGCAGGCTCCCTGCCAAGCAAGGAGCCCGATGTGGGACTTGATCCCAGGACACTGGGATCATGACCTGAGCCAAAGGCAGCAGCTTAACCAACTGAGCCACCCAGGCGTCCCGTTATGTTTCTTAACGTTTCACAGAAAAATTCCAACCAGATCACCATCAAAAGAAACTTGATGACTCATTTGCTGGTGATCACAAATAGATTAATTTAATCTCCAAATCTCCATGTATCTTCTATTAAATGTACAAAAGAAGACATGTGTCCTTTAAAAAATTAGTACTGTGGGAATGAGATGGTATTTAAATAACTCCCTTCTGTCTATAGTCCCAGTACTTAGAGCTCTCCTAAAATGATAATAAGACTGATAATGAAACAACAGAAAGATAATTATATAAAACTTTTTAACACCATGTGTCATCTATATGTATTGTCATAGATACCTATAACTACTTTAAGTTCATAATATTTATTCAATTCAAAAAATTTGATTAATTTTCTCTCCTACAGATAAATAGTTAGTCTTCACCCCTTTAGTAAGCGATTGGACTAATCCATGTTAAATTGTACCTTTCCTTATTGCAAACATTTTGACCACATTTTATGTACATGTAGTAAGTGTATTATCATTTTAAAAATCCATCTTTTCCTTCTGGTTAAATCAAGGAAGACACATACTCATTATTTTATATACATTAACAACATTTACTTTAACAAATGGTGATTTGAAAACATATTAGTAGGTGTCATATTTCATCATATTCATTCTCAGTTGGCACTATTTGGGCAAAGCTAATATCTATCTCTTTTGTGTAAATTATGTAATACTAAGTCATTGGGCTTATCTTAAATCTTTTTTTTTTTAAGATTTATATTTATTTGACAGAGAGAGAGATCACAAGCAGGCAGAGAGGCAGGCAGAGAGAGAGGAGGCAGCAGGCTCCCCGCTATGCAGAGAGCCCAATGTGGGGTTCGATCCCAGGACCCTGAGATCATGACCCGAGCCGAAGGCAGAGGCCCAACCCATTGAGCCACCCAGGCGCCCCTGGGCTTATTTTAAATTACATCCCTCTCCATTATCTATTCCCTTTCCTGTTTTCTTTCTCTTCATAGCACTCTAATAATTTAACATAACATGTAATTAATATTTTTTATTGCTTATATATTTTCACCCCTTAGAATATAATTTCCACAGAGGCAAGGATTTGGTGTATTCTTTTTTTTTCCCCTACCAAAGTCTTTTATTTTATTTTTCTTTTTTAAAAATTAATATATACTGTATTATTTGTTTCAAGGGTACAGGTCTGTGAATCAACAGTCTTACACAATTCATAGCACTCATCATAACACATACCCTCCCCAGTGTCCATCACCCACCCACACTATCCCCCAACCCACTCTCCTCCAGCAACCCTCAGTTTGTTTCCTGAGATTAAAAGTCTCTTATGGTTTGTCTCTCTCCCCAGTCACATCTTCTTTCACTTTTCCCTCCCTTCCCCTCAAGATCCCCCACCCTGCCTCTAAATTTCCTCATATCACAGATCATATGGTAATTGTCTTTCTCTGATTGACTTATTTCATCTAGCATAATACCCTCTAGTTCCATCCACGTCATTGCAAATGGCAAGATTTCACTTCTTTTGATGGCTGCATAGTATTCCGATATATCACATCTTTATCCATTCATCTGTTGATGGACATCTAGATTCTTTCCATAGTTTGGCTTTTGTGGACATTGCTGCTATAAACATTTGGGTGCACATGCCCCTTCAGATCACTACTTTTGTATCTTTAGGGTAAATACCCAGTAGTGCGATTGCTGGGTCATAGGGTAGCTCTATTTTCAACTTTTTGAGGAACCGCTATACTGTTTTCTGGAGTGGCTGCAGCAGCTTGTATTCCCACCAACAATGTAGGAGGGTTCCCCTTTCTCTGCATCCTCACCAACACCTGTCATTTCCTGACTGATTTATTTTAGCCATTCTTTTTAAAGATTTTTTATTTGTTTATGTAACAGAGAGAGAGATCACAAGTAGGCAGAGAGGCCGGCAGAGAGAGAGGGGGAAGCAGGCTCCCCGCTATGCAGAGAGCCCGATGTGGATCTCGATCCCAGGATCCTAAGATCATGACCTGAGCTGAAGGCAGAGGCCTAACCCACTGAGCCACTCAGGCGCCCTTATTTTAGCCATTCTTTAGTCTCATTCAGCCTCACTGGTGTGAGGGCTTTTGATTTGTATTTCTCTGATGCTGAGTGATGTTGAGCACTTTTTCATGTGTCTGTTGGCCGTTTGGATGTCTTTGCAGAAATGTCTGTACATGTCTTCCGCCATTTTTTGATTGGATTACTTGTTCTTTGGGTATTGAGTTTGATAAATTCTTTACAGATTTTGTATACTAGTCCTTTATCTGATATGCCATTTGCAAATATCTTCTCCCATTCTGTCAGTTGTCTTTTGGTTTTGTTGACTGTTTCCTTTGCTGTGCAAAAGCTTGTGATTTTGATGAAGTCCCAATAGTTCATTTTTGCCTTTGCTTCCCTTGTCTTTGGCAATGTTTCTAGGAAGAAGTTGCTGCAGCTGAGGTCAAAGAGGTCGTTATCTGTGTTCTCCTCAAGAATTTTGATGGATTCCTGTCTCACATTTATGTCTTTCATCCATTTTGGATCTGTTTTTGTGTGTTGTATAAGGAAATGGTCCAGTTTCATTCTTTTGCATGTGGCTATCCAATTTTCCCAACACCATTTGTTGAGGAGATCTTTTTTCCACTGGACATTCCACTGGACATTCAAGGTCTCAACCAGTACCAAAAGACTAGGATCATTCCCTGCATATTTTCAGACCACAATACTTTGAAACTGCAACTCAACCACAAGAAGAAAGTTGGAAAGAACTCAAATACATGGAGGCTAAGGAGCATCCTACTAAAGAATGAATGGGTCAACCATGAAATTAAAGAAGAATTAAAAAACTTCATGGAAACAAATGAAAATGAAAACACAACTATTCAAAATCTTTGGGACACAGCAAAGGTGGTCCTAAGAGGAAAATATATAGAATACAAGCCTTTCTTAGGAAATAAGAAAGGTGGGGTGCCTGGGTGGCTCAGTGGGTGAAAGCCTCTGCCTTCGGCTCAGGTCATAATCCCAGGGTTCTGGGATGGAGCCCTGCATCGGGCTCTCTGTTCAGCAGGAAGCCTGCTTCTCTTCCTTTCTCTCTGCCTGCCTCTCTGCCTCCTTGTGATCTCTGTCTATCAAGTAAATAAATAAAATCTTTAAAAGAAAAAAGAAAAGGAAAAGAAATAAGAAAGGTATCAAATACACAGCTTAACCCTACACCTGAAGAAGTTGGAGAAAGAACAGCAAATGAAGCCTAAACCCAGCAGGAGAAGAGAAATAATAAAGATCAGAGCAGAAATCAATGAAATAAAAATCAAAAGAACAACAGAACACATCAGCGAAACTAGGAGCTGGTTCTTTGAAAGACTTAATAAGATTGATAAACCCCTGGCCAGACTTATCAAAAAGAAAAGAAAAAGAACCCAAATTAATAAAATCATGAATGGAAGAGGAGAGATCACATCCAACGGCAAAGAAATACAAACAATTATAAGAACATGTTATGAGCAACTATACAGCAGCAAATTTGACAATCTGGAAGAAATGGATGTATTCCTAGAGAGATATAAACAACCAAAACTGAACCAGGAAGAAATAGAAAACCTGAACAGACCCATAACCAGTAAGGAGATTGAAGCAGTCATCAAAAATCTCCCAACAAACAAGACCTCAGGGCCAGATGGCTTCCCAGGAAGAATTCTACCAAACATTTAAAGAATTAATACCTATTGGTGTATTCTATTCACTGTTGCTGCTCACATGCACCTAGTAGGCACCTGATAAATAAATATTTGTTGAATAATTGTGGTTGTTATATAAATTAATCCAACCACTTGTCTAAGGGCACAATTAAGCAAGAGATGTCCTCACTGACTTTTAAAAAAACAATTTTACTATTTTTAATGACTTAATCTGTTTTAACGCCTTCCCATATCACCTTCTTAAAAAGCTTTTCGTGAGGAGTACGGTGCTGCACAATGCCATTTCAAGCAGTGTAAACTCCCACACCACTGCAAATTCTTTACTCATCCAACTACTATTTACATGTGGGTTTATAGGGTTCAATCCTTTTCAAACCTACATATATGCCTTTCTAGGTCATTGGGGAAATGATTTAATTCTCTGGTGAACTTAATAAAGAAGTCAAATGTACTGGAATAAAAAAAAGAACACCAAGTAGGTAATGCTCACTTTTGTTCTTTTCATGGGTGTTTGCATAACAACTTTCTACAACATTAAATTTGCACCTGTGGCAAAAAAGAAGCTTCTTTTTAAAAGTCTCATATTACTTGTGTTAAACTTGAAGAGCTATTTTTAAAAACATCTATCAGGTGTGGGTTGGAATAGAGTAACAATACTCCCATTGGTGTAAACTTTCACTATGCTAGGTTAGTAAAAGCCATAAAATGAAAATGTGAATAATCCCCAAATATTTCTCATTGCATTTTAGAATTCATTACGTGCTTTTTAAAATCTGGTTTGTCTTTTTTATTATCTGTTGTTTGTGTTAATAATAAAATTAGTTTCTGAGTAACATATTGGTTGGGCAGTTCTTGAGAACAGGAACCATATCTTACTCATTTTGAAACAACCAAAGTACTTCACCGATTGCAGTGCATATGGTAAGTCCTAAACAAATTTAGAACACATATATCCTTGGATGAATGAGGAAAAGATGTAGAAGATGTAGAAGAAAACAGTGACTAAGGCAATCAAAATAAAAGATCATCAATACTTTTACATTTTAAATTATGAATATTGGGTCCTACAAAATAAAAAAGGCAGAAATAACCCACTTTCTCAAGCTATCCCATGAGAATCCTATTTCAACCTACATTGTAAATTGAAACTTCCAAATGAACATTTTACATTAGGCTATTATTATAATAAGTTGTTTTATAAGCTGTTTTATTTTGCTTTGCTTTTCCAGACTTAGGACTTTACACAAGATAGAAAGGGTCCTCAAATATCTTTCTGATCATTCATATGAATTGTCATTTTATTGGGACCACATTTTCCAACAAAAACATATTCATTTGATTGTGCTTAGGGAAAGTCAGAGAGTGGGATTCAAAGGATTGTAGAAGGAATGATAATCAGCTATCTTTCTAAACTATTTGTGTATATACGTATATGTTACACCCAAAAATACAAAATAAATGAAAAATTACCAAAGTAGGTGTACATTTCTTAACAAATCATAAATAAAATTTATAAGGATGGCTAATATTTATTTATTTGCATCTTAACAGTGCTATCCTTTGCAAAAAGCAAAGCAAATTTTAATAACCAATGGTTTTCTACTGAAACAATATTTTCTTTTTACCATCCCCAATTAAACTAGACATTATATTTCTGGTATAAATGAATTTTTAAAAAATTTTGAAGAGATATTGTTAAAATATGTATTTTAAGTAAATGTGTGTCCTTAGAATCCAATTACACATTAGCAGGAACAACTTGGAATAGTTTATATCTCAGATGTGTAAAAGCATGAAAATAATAATATGTGAACTGCTAACCTTGAGATCTCATGAACTCCAGTATCTTCCTGAAGACTCTATGCTTCTGAAAACATGTTTTCAATCTGTTGATATCTCCTTATTTTTTCCTTAAAAAAGAAAACATGCCTCAATATGTCACATAAGGTTATATTTGCAAAAAGTAAAGTTAGCTACATGATATAAATATAACGTGACACAGGAAAATCAATAGGAATCCTCTAATACAAACAAGGCATTAAATATAAAACTCAATATTCACACTGTATATAATTTAGCAGAAACAATATCCATCCTAGAAGAATGCAGCAAATTTCTAATCAATAAACTAATGTTACTATGTGTAAGAAGTTAAAGACATTCCATCTTGTTAATCACTATTACGCTAGATTCAACAACTTTCTGATTTCCAAGAGATTCATATCTTCAAGACACATAAAAATCCAGGAAAATCAACCAGAATGTCATAGCTATGTAGTTGGTAGCAATCACAATGAATATTTATTATGTTTTTTGATTTGTTTAAAGGAAACTATTTAATAATAAAATTAACTCAAACAGTTATATGTCCTGGTTTGAAGATACCTTAGGCTTTAAGAAAATAATTTAGACAAATTATTCTTTAAAATAAACATGCTTTTTTTTAAAGATTCTATTTATTTATTTGACAGAGAGATCACAAGTAGGCAGAGCCACAGGCAGAGAGAGGAGGAAGCAGGCTCCCCACTGAGCAGAGAGCCCGACGCTGGGCTCGATCCTAGGACCCTGAGATCACGACCCAAGCCATAGGCAGAGGCTTTAACCCACCGAGCCACCCAGGTGCCCCTAAAATAAACATGCTTTAAGAAAAATCTTATTTTTAAAACTAAAGTGCCATTATTCAAAATTTTTAGTGCCATAACTTTAAAAGGTGATGAAATCCTCACAATAATTATAGACTCATATTTTTCTCAAACTAAAATGTACATAATCACTTTCTCTAAAGAATTAATGAATTTTCCCTTCTAACATGCTGAAGTAAATCATTATCTCATGTACAATTGTAAAAGTTCTCCTTAAAGATGAGGTAGAGAAGTTTGTGAAGGATGGTTCATTTATTATTATCACAATAGCCAGAAATGAACCATCATAGGCCATGCAATGAAAATAGGTAGTATAGAAATACCATACGTGAGTTACTTGAATGAAGAAATAGCCCAAGCAAGCGACGTGGGATGATATTTTTCAGACAAGCTTAAAACATAAATATCTTTAAGGGAAAAAAGAAAAAGATCACAGGAACACTATGTCTCTGGGAGCCTCTTCCTTTAACTTTATGTACATCTGCGTGTATCCATCGATTTAGAACAGACTAGACTATCCATGGTACTCACTCACAAGTGTTACCAAATTATGGTCAGAATTACAGAGTTAAGCAGATGTTATTGAGTACAGCTTGGTTCTGATGAAGTATAGATTCAGCAGAAGAACTTGAAAAATTTTGGAGACATTGATTCAAAATTCAGTTTTAAGTATAATTTTAAATATCTTAAACTCTGTTGAGAACATTATACCCTCAAATGATGACATACTAAAGACCACTGAAATAATTAGTTTTATCACCTGTTGCACTCATTTTGAGGAATATTTCAGAGTACAACTTTTTCTGTCTTCTCTGTAATGATATATACATATTCTAAGATTGCAGGTTGAGTAATTAAAAAACAATAAGCAAGTATATTAACAGATCTACCAGCTTGTAGTATGTCCACTGAATAAAGACTTTAAAAATTATTTCCAATTAAAACAAAACACCAAAAATAAGTTAGATGCTGAGTTGAATATGTCTATAAATGTTATTCATAATCTCAACTCAAACTTTCTTGTTAATGAAAATTAATTCCATAGTATTTAAGTGTCATTTTTACCTATTGATGTATTGTTTAAGATTTTATGCTAAAAATAAAAAGGTTTTACTGCTCTTAAAAAAATGGGGAAACTACTATCTGGTTCAGTCTCCCTATTTTATAGATATGAAAACTTACTGTTATATATTTGACATGTAGATAACTTTGAAGTAAGAGATGAAGTATTTTTTTTTAAGATTTTATTTATTTATTTGACAGAGATCACAAGTAGACAGAGAGGCAGGCAGAGAGAGAGGGAGGAAGCAGGCTCCCCGCTGAGCAGAGAGCCCAATGTGGGGCTCGATCTCAGGATCCCAGGACCCTGAGATCATGACCTGAGCCGAAGGCAGAGGCTCTAACCCACGAGCCACCCAGGTGCCCCGAGATGAAGTATTTTTTGACCAATGATTGTTAAAACTAGAATTGAAAACATAATTGTATTTTACAACCAAATAAATAAAAGACTTTTTATAGTCATTGAGGGTTGTCTATTGAGAAAAGCATAAGTATTTAAATTTACATACCTGTAATTACCCTATAATTTAGAAAGAGGCCTAAGGACCCTTGGTAATGGAAAAAAGGAACCCAAACTTTGACCTGTTTGAAAGTCAAATATATAAGTATATATTTGATGGACAGGACTGACCCAAACTGAGGCCAGTTAAGCCCCTGGGAGGAGTCCATCACAAAAGAAAAATAATTCTGGAAGAGCAAGTAATTTTCAATGTAAATTTCCAAAATTGGAAATCTGAGGATCAGTGCTAGTTCTGGGCACAATGTGCAGTATTTACTGCTGGAAACCATTTCAACACGGCACCTTGGTTCCCTGGATGTGACCTGGGGACATGGGCTGTATGAGACTGTGTAAGGAAGTATGTGTGCACTTATGTGAGAGAGAGAATTTGAAGAGTTGTGCTAAGATCTGTGGATCAATAGTACTCACCCTGAGACCCAGGCTAATTTGTAAAAGAATAATCCCTAAGTAACATATCTCAGAAAGATCCAGGGGCTGTTATTCTTCCTCTGCAAGCCCTCTGAGCACAACAGTGGTGATGTTCACAAGTTTGGTGGAGACTGCCATTTTCCTGGAATGCCATGTCTTTGAAGTAATCACAACCCAAGGTGAATACCCCTAGCATACCCTGTTAAAGTTGTACTAGGGTTGGATCCCAGTCCTACAGATGGCCTTAGCAGTGTCAAGTGACATCTGGGACTGATTTGTGGGTAAATATAGCCATCCCAGGCACTAAGTAAAATATTCAAGGAGAGTGAAGTTTATGGAAGACTAGGAACATGTACACTAAAGTAAATGCAACATGATTTGTCTTCATAAGTGTTTGTGGTGGTCATCTAAAGAACCCCGGTTTATGATTATAAGTTCTATGAAAAATAATATTGACATGAACCTATGTTATTATTTAGGAATGTGTACCTAACATTCACAATTCATATCTGATCTTTTCTAATATCTGGGATTCGATTAAGAAATTTTCTGAGACCTAGTTTTTCACTTTTAGAAATTTCTGCAATCTTACAGAGCTAGAGGGAATGGTGAGTACCACCTCTCCTTGTGTCAGGTTCCTTAGTTTTCTGGTTGCCCAAGGACATTACTGCAAACCATCCTACCAATCCCAGCAGTCGTTTGTAGTGGCAAGGGTAAAGGCATTCTCCCATGTTTGTCAACATTTTCTCTAGAGGGCACCTTTAGTAGGTCTGCGAGGCACAAAGCTCATGTTGGTAGTTGGTATGTTTCAATCAACAGTCATGGTAGACTTCACTGAGGTAACTGAAGGTCACATCTCATGGTAGCTCTGACTGAGCTATCAGATCAGCTTGTATTGTTTTTAATGGATGATTCATTGATTAACTATGAGGAAATAAAACTTGCTTAAGATACTCTTACCTTGTTCCTTTCTTTAAAAAAAAAAATCTCTTCCAAATGCCAGGTTTTTGAGAATAAACTTAACCCTCTCAGGATCACAGAATTTGAGACCCCCAAACCAACCATTTCTGCATGTCTGGAAACCTGCTTCATGTCAGTTTCAGTATGTCAAAAGGAAATGTCACTTTGTGAACACAAGTGAAGAAATGTGAATTTGCTCTTCCCTATTTCTAAGGTGACAATAAGACTTATAAATTCAGTGCAATAGTTTAATTGCATTTGCAACTGCATTTTAAATATAGTATTGCATAATTAATATGCCTGCAACCAGCAAAAGCATCATTCTCTCTGAAGGACTGCTTCTTGACACAAAGGGCCTACGGCAGAAGAATCTAGCAGGAAAGACCAATCTGCCATGTAAAGTTTGATGCTATCTTTCTAAAAGAACAAAACCCCATGGAGAGACACATTGATTCTACTTAGAATTCTTTAAGCAACAAGATCACTCTAATTTTGTGTCTTCACGAACACATGTTGAAGTACAGTTATCAAAACCTATGCAGCATCTCCTCATTTACCAAACAACAAAAAGTGAATTTCTGTATCTTCCTAACATGTGTTGACCTATAATAAAGTAATATCACATGTCCTAAAAAGTTTTCTAAAATGATAACACTTAAGTCATTCCATTTTAATAAAGTGGACAAGAGTTATCAAAACAAATTAAATCAGTCCTAATTAGGCTATTTATGTATCAGGTAGTCACCATGGGAATCTTCCACTCAGTCAGCTGTGCTTGGAAGTTTACACACACTTCTCTAGAACTGTTCAGATGGATCACTGTTTAACACATGGGAAAAGATATAATGATAATTATGGGAAATTTGCAAAAATTATAAGAAAATCTAGGTAAAAATTTTAAAACCTAAGAAATTACATAGTTTTCCAGAAAATTTCCAATTAGTGAAATTGACCCAAAAAGACATACAAATTTGGTAAAACAGATTAAAAGAGATTAAAAAGGCTCTATGATCACAGGGGCAGTTAGGGTCAACAGGTTAGAGGGAAGCCTTAATGAACCTTTATAACAAAAGGTTGCAAGTTGCTTAGAGCATACACTTCACCACCAAAAATGTTTCTTGACCTTTACATATTTTTCACTCTCCCCCTCATGTTCACACTTGCCATTCACCCAGTTTAGGGTCTGTTATTCAACATGGTAGACTATCCTTGCATATAGACTCACCTCCAGGACTTCTCTCTCTTCTCTTCAGATCGGCATGATGAAAAAAAAAAAAAAACCACTTGGTTAAATTCAGCTCTCCTTCTACTATGAAACTACCAGTAGTCACTGAACAAATTAATATGATTAGAGAAAATGTAGGATACTGCATCCCCAGCATAACTATTGATATATGATCACAGACTTCAACCCAATGACACCACCAACAGAAGCACCTTTGCTTCTTTGCAACTCTCCAACATTTCTTCCCATCTCCCCCTCTCAGTTTATGATAATGCTTCTGAGAAAACTGGAAGAATGATTTAATTTTTTCTTCTTATCTACACCCTATATACTCTTGATATTTATACCCATATAGTCAGCCTTCAATCCTGTTATAATGGAGAAACTTCTCTCCCACCTAAGATCAATCTTTTCTCTTGGATTCTATTTCCTCTCACCAGTTTTAGGTCTTTCCTGCTTCAATTATCCCCTCATGCCCCTGCATCACCATTCCCCCCTCCATTTTACTGGATTAGTCCCATCTGTCAGCAAACTTAACCAAAGAGGTGAAAGACCTGTAATATGAAAACTATAAAACACTGATGAAAGAAACTGAAGATGACACATAGAAATGGAAAGATATTCCATGCTCATGGTTGGAAGAACAAATACCGTTCAAGTGTATATACTACCCAAAGCAATCTACACATTTTATGCAATCCCTATCAAAATACCTACGGCATTTTTCACAGAACTGGAACAAGCAATCCTAAGTGAGTATGGAACTGCTAAGACCTCAAATAGGCAAAGCAATCTTGAAATAAAAAAAAATAAAACTGGAGATATCACAATTCTGAACTCCATATTATGCTACAAAGCTGTAGTAACAAAAACAATATAGTACTGACACAAAAACAGACATAGGTCAATGGAATAGAATAGAAAATCTATGGGGCACCTGGGTGGCTCAGTGGGTTAAGCCATTGCCTTCAGCTCAGGTCATGACCTCAGGGTCCTGGGATCATGCCCCACATCGGGCTCTCTGCTCAGCAGGGAGCCTGTTTCCCCCTCTCTCTGCCTGCCTCTCTGCCTACTGATGATCTATCTCTCTCTGTCAAATAAATAAATAAATAAAATCTTAAAAAAAAAAAGAAAGAAAATACAGAAATAAACCCACTATATGGCCAATTAATTTCAACAAAGGAGGAAAGGAATATACAATGGAAAAAAGAAGTCTCTTCAACAAATGGTGCCAGGAAAACTGGACAGCTACAGGCAAAAGAAGGAAACTGTACTACTTTTTTACGGTATACACACAAATAAACCCAAAATGGATTAAACACTTAACTGTGAGAAATGAAACCATAAAAATCCTAGAAGAAGGCACAGGCAGTAATTTCTCTGACATCAGTTGCAGCACTATTTTTCTAAATATAAAGCAAAGAAAATAAAAAGCAAAAATAAACTGAGACTACATCAAAAAGAAAAGCTTCTGTACAGCAAAGGAAACAATCAACAAAACTAAAAGTCACCCTACCAAATGAGAGGAGATATTTGCAAACGACATATCCAAAAAAGGGTTAGTATCCAAAATATATTAAAAAACTGATAAAATCCACACCCCAAAAGCAATCCAATTAAAAAATGGACAGAAAACATGAACAGACATCTCTCCAAAGAAGACATACAGAGGGTCAACAGACACATGAAAAGATGCTCAATATCATTCCTCATCAGGGAAATGCAAATGAAAACCACAATGAGATATGACCTCACACCTTTCAGAACGGCTAAAATTAAAAAAAAAAAAACAAAAAACACAAGAAACAACAAGTGTTGGAAAGGATGAGGGGAAAAGGAACACTATGCACTGTTGGTGAGAAGGCAAAGTAGTATAGCCACTATGGAAAACAGTTTGGAGATTCCTCAGCAAATTAAAAAAAGAACTATCCTAATTGTACTACCCCCAAAACTACAAAAACACTAATTCAAAGGGATACATGCACCCCAATATTTATTGCAGCATTATTTACAATGACCAAATTATGGAAGCAGTCAAAGTGTCCATAAAAAATGAATGGATAGGGGCGCCTGGGTGGCTCAGTAGGTTAAAGCCTCTGCCTTCAGCTCAGGTCATGATTCCAGGGTCCTGGGATCGAGCTCCGCATTGGGCTCTCTGCTCAGCAGGGAGCCTGCTTCCCCCTCCCTCTCTGCCTGCCTCTCTGCCTACTTGTGATCTCTGTCAAATAAATACATAAAATCTTTTAAAAAAATGAATGGATAAAGAAAGTGTGATATCTATACACAGTAGAATATGATCCAACCATAAAAAGGAATGAAATCTTGCCATTTACAACAGGGATGGAGTTAGAGAGTATTATGCTACGTGAAATACGTCAGTCAGAAAAAGACAAATACCATATGTTTCACTCATATGAGTGAAACATTTAGGAAACAAAACAAACGAGCAAAGGAAAAGAGAGAGAAAAACCAGGAAACAGACTCTTGACCATAGAGAACAGATGGTTACCAGAGGAAAGGTGGGTGGGAGATGAGTGAAATAGGTGATAGAGATTAAAAGTACACTTATCTTGATGAGCACTGAGTAATGTATAGAATTGTTAAATCACTATATTGTACACCTGAAACTAATTGTTACCTGAAACTGTATGTTACCTATTCTGGAATTAAAATTAAAAACTTAATTAAAAAATCCCTTTACATCAGTTCCCCATCTCATCACTTTATTTCTCAATTCCATTTTATAGCAACTTCCCCAGAGAGGTATTGAACTCCTCCAAATTAGGCTTCATTTTTACAACTCCACTGAAGTAGCACTTCCCATAGTTAGCAGTGAACTCAGATATTGACAAACCAAATGGTAAATTTTCTCTCAAGAGAGTTTAATTCAGATAATCACTTTTTTATTTTTAACTTGGCTTCTAGGATACCATACATGAAGTAGGCTCATCTGCTGCCCTTTCTTAACCTCTTTGTCTAATTTCTTCTAATCTTCCTAATGTTGAAATCCTTTAGTAGATTGAGATGTGATATTTCTTCTCTATTTGACTCTTTCTTACAAAAGCAGATCCAGTCCTATGTCTTTAAATACCACCATTTATTTATGAATCCCCAATTTGGCTCTTTAGCTTGAACCTCTTCTCTGGGCTATAGATTCTTATATCCACAGTCTATTCCACAGCTCTGCTTGAATAGCTAATATGCTTTTGAATGTTAACATGTTAATATAATAATAATAATAATAATAATAAAAGAAAGGAAGGAAGAAACAAAGGAAAGAAGGAAGGAAGGAAAGATGGAAGGGAGAGAAAGAAAGAAAGAAAATAACATATTCCAGGCTTCCTCCTCCTACTTCAGTCCTTCCCAGAGCAGTAAATGACATCCATGTTTACCCAGTGACTTAAAATAAAAACATAGCTCCTAGAGAAATGGCTGATTCTGGGATTCGGGAAGGAAAACAAAAAATAAACTTGAAGCATCTTATGGTGATGGAAAGAAAGGAAGAGAAAAAAACAAAGAAAAAGCAGGCACAGGCATGTCAAAAAGATACAAGAATAAACCTGAAGGAACTTGCAACCATCAAAGTTGGAATAGGTTAAGCAAATAATAATAACAGTAATAATAATAAAAATAATAATAGTAATGACGGTATTAGATTATAACCAAGAAATAAAATAAATATCTATGAGTCTATATTCATGTAAATAAATGACTGAATAAATAAGTAGGGGAGAAGGAACAAATCTTTCTTACAAGTATTCAAAAAAATATATGTAGATCCTTTTTCAGGAAGTGGAGTTTGATCCCCACTCCCACCTTAAGTGTGAGCTGTATTTAAATAAGTTGCTTCCAAAGAATAGAATATGGAAAAAGGAAAAAAAAAAAAAACCTAATGATAAATTGGAGAAACTTAGCAGATATCATCTTAACCAAATGACAAACATTAATGTCACCAGCGACACAGCATGTTAGTATGATCTAGTCCCTCATACATTTGGACAAGAAGAGCACTTCATTTTCCATGACTTTCTTATGTCAGATCCACAACCCCCATGTAATCAGAAAACACCAGAGAAAACTAAAATTGAGGAACATTCTAACTATGCTCTTCAAAAAGTAATGGTCATAAAAAAACAAGAGAAGGCTGAAAAAACAGAGGAAAATAAGGAGACATGATAACTAAATTCAACATGATATCCTTGAGTAGATCTTATTAGAAAAAGGATATCCATGAATAAATCTGAAAAGAATCTGTAGTTTAGTTAATATAATAATAGGTGGCAACAATGTTAATTTCTTTTTCTGGACAAATGTACCATGGTTATGTAGATGTTAACACTGGAGGAAGCTGAGCAAAGGGTTTAGCTAATTCTGTGCTATTTTTACAACTTTGCCGTGAATCTAAAATTATTCCAAAATACAAAGTTAGTTAAAAGCCTAAGAATTATTCATGTTTATCTGTTTTTCTTAAACCTCACATCTAAACATCAGCATCTCCCATCAGCTCTACCTTTAAGATTTATTGTGAATCTGAGCACTTCTCACCAAGTCCCACATCTCTCACTTCTACCACTCAACAATGGTTTCCCACCTGGTCAATGCCTTCTCCATTGATTCCCCATTGCCTATGCACACAAGTGTCAAGCTCTTTGCCAATGGTCTGCATTTGCTCTTCGTTCTTTCTAAAAGTCTCCTCTCACTCCAGATATTACATGGCCTAACCCTAACCCTACTCCTACTATTAAGAATCTATCCTCAAAAAGGTAAAGCACTGGGGGCACCTGGATGATGCAGTTGGTTGGGCCTCCAACTCTTGGTTTCAGCTCAAGTCTTGATCTTAGGGTGGTATGATTGAGCCCCACCTTGGGTTCTATGCTTAGTGTGGATTCTGCTTGGGATTCTCTCTCTCCCCACTCCCTCTCTCTCTTTTCCTCCTCTAAAAAAAGAGAAAAAAACAGTAAAGCACCAGTATATAAGGACTTTTTCAAAAGAATATGCATTACAGCCTTGCTCATAGCTGCATAAAAACTAAGCTGAAACAAATGAACACTCATAGGGGAAAGACTGAAAAAAAAAAAAAGAATATACCCAATATTTTGCAATCACAATCATTAAAAAGAATAAAATAGAGCTATGACAAGGACGTTGGGGAATTTTCATAAGGTATTGTTCAATGAAAAGAATCAGGATGAAGAAAAATGTATACAAGATGATCCACTTTTGACAAAAAAAAAATCTTTTGTGACAATATCTTTATGATTATTTGATATTGAAAAAAATGAAAGGGTATAAACTAGGACAATAAGAGTTACCTACAGGAGCAAGAAATATAGATGAAGAATGCAGAGGAGGAAAAAGGAAAAACCAGGGCGGGTGGCTCAGTGGGTTAAGCATCTGCCTTCGACTCGGGTCATGATCCCAGGGTCCCGGGAATCGTGTCTCCTGCATCAGGCTCCCCGCTCAGTGGGAGCCTGTTTCTCTCTCTCCCACTCCACCTGCTTGTGTTCCCTCTCTCTCTGTGTCTCTCTCTGTCAAATAAATAAATAAAATCTTTTTTAAAAAAGAAAGAAAGAAACGGGAAAGAGAAAGGGGAAAACAAAGCAAAATAAAAAGAAAGAAAAGAGGGCGCCTGGGTGGCTCAGTGGGTTAAATCCTCTGCCTTCGGCTCGGGTCATGATCCCTGGGTCCTGGTATCGAGCCCCGCATCGGGCTCTCTGCTCAGTGGGGAAGCCTGCTTCCTCCTCTCTCTCTGCCTGCTTCTCTGCCTATTTGTGATCTCCATCTGTCAAATAAATAAATGAAATCTTAAAAAAAAAAAAAAAGAAAGAAAAGAGAGAGGGGGAGGGAAGGAGAGAGGGAAGGAGAGAGGGAAGGAAACAGGAGTAACAGAAAGAGAGAGAGGGAGCTCAAAATAAGATTATATTTTAATTAAATTATTTGTGGATTATCTTGAAACCAGAAAATATCATGAAAATAATTCAACAGTAATTGATAGAACAATGTATAAAATTGAACATACACTATGTATATGAATATTTAGAGCAGCATAGGTTTTAATATAAAAAAATGAGAACAACTTAAAAAACAACTGGCAGGAGAAGGAATGACTATACTGGGATAAATTTATGCTGTGGAATACTATGAAGAAAGAAAGATATACAGAGGAAGAAGGGAGGAAGGGAAGGAAGAAGGAAAAGAAAAGGAGGGAGGGAGGAAATTAAATAAATTTTGTGAAACAATATTTACTTCACATAAAAGTGCATGTGTCTGTATGAAAGAGAATTATTCAGGGAATCCATTCTGAAGTGCAGAATGGTTTTTGGACATTGGGCCCCCAATTTTTTCAAGCAGAAACCAACTTTTAAATATAAAATTGATTGCAGGTCTCCTTAATCTCAGAGAGAAAATAGAGGATTGCTGCTAGAATTGATCAGGTTCCCAGGGAAGGCATAAATTCTTACAGATGGTCCCAGGAACACAGCTAAATTGCAGCCTATGCTAGTCAGTGTACTTTCAGTGTACGGCAGAAAATAGAAATCAAACCTAAAAAAAGAAAAAGCAATATCCACGGACAGGAAGAAAAGAGGAAGAACTTTACAGAATGTGTTCACTCAACTTTTAGTTGTCAAAGCAGCCTGTGGTATCTGCTTTAATTTTTATAGTGGGCATTGTCCCTCATGGAAACCACACAGTTACTGTCCCACAGAGAAGGAACATCCAAATAAAGTCTTGAATGTTTGCTGGGCTGCCCTGACAACTGGCATTCCCTTGAAGAACAATGAGGGACAAATCAGAGACATTATGTTATAAAGTATGTTCTCATCTTCTCTGCCACAATAAGATATAAGGAGCCTCACAAATATGCCCCTGTTGGAAGTGCCCAGCGCCTACTATTTCATAAATGCTGATATACTTTCTTCAGATTTCAGAAACATTGCATGTTGTGGCAGGCAAAATTGGGGTGTAAACAATCATGTAATTAACTTGGTCACAAATTGGTCTGCTTGTAACACCGTGTTGCTACATACTGTGCCAATGTTGAGTATGAAGTGTGGATAAAGGAAAGAGGGATTCATCCTGGATATTATCTGAGGGAATTTGGTTATAGAAGTCTGTTGTAGGACTTCTTGATAGATGACTATATAATAAAGTGACTTTACCAGAAGGTGAATATGAATGAACCCTGAATGAAGATTTTTTTAAAAAATATGAGTAGGAAAATGCTGATTCAATACAGTTGAAGGGAGAAATATTAGTGGCATAATAATGTAATATAAAGTGCTTAGGCTCTCGAGGATCAAAAACACAGACATTAACATCTTGCTGATGCTCTCATCTTACTTTATGACTTGGGGCAATTTACTCAACATCAGTTTCTTCATCTGTTAGATGGGTATATAAACTCTGCTTTCATATTTTTCAGGAAAGATAAGGCATTTAAAACAACATGTAAGCGGTGCCTAGGTGGCTCAGTCTTTAAGTGTCTGCCTTTGGCTCAGGTTATGATCACAGTGTCCTGGGATCAAGCCCCACATCGGACTCCTTGCTTAGCAGGAAGCCGGTTTCTCCTTCTCCCACTCTCCCTGCTGGTGTTCATGCTCTCACTATCTCTCTCTGTCAAATAAATAAATAAAAAACAAATAAAACAACATGCGACTCATAGCAGATCTTTAACATATTAATTCTCTTAATTAATCTTAAAAAGGATAACCTAACATCACTCCTGACTTAATCTTGTTTTTACCTTGTTTTCCTTTCCCATAATTTTCTCACTTATTTTATATTTATTCTTATTATTTTATAAATAAAAGAGCAGAATTTTGGTATTTATAAACTTAAAAAACAATTGACATGAGATATTTCCACTATTCACAACTTATTTGTATAGTGCTGTTTTAAAAAATTCGATTTAGATCTTCATGTTAATTAACTATGGTATCAAAATGAATTACTAATATGATAGCCATTATTATTGGTGGCCCAACATATTCTTCTTTCTTCTATTTTTTTTTCTCTCTTAACATACTCTACATCTCCTTTCTTATTACCACAAGATTAGATAAATGAACAAGATCTAGCCAAACAAAGAACCTCATTCCTTGGCCACAGTGATTGGTTCAGTGAAGGGCATGTGACCCAGGCTAGAGTTATCAGGCAGGGTCCAGTTCAGAAAACAGAGGCAATGCTAGATGGTTCAATGGGAGGAATTTCATATGGTGAACTGGTTATAATAATTTTCTAAGAGCTGAGATGCCAGACATTAGAAAACAAAGGAACTCGGAGAATAGTAACAGTCAGAAAAAGCTAACACTCCTTCAGCTGGAGGCACAAAGAAGAATGGATGTCACCAGAACTCAAAACCTGGTGCTACCTTGTGGGAGCTGGATATGGGGAAAGGCTGCTCCATGGAGTCTGTGACCACAAAAGCAGGGTCATTACAGCAAAGGCTGGAAATATGGTGGAGATGCAGTGGCCACTGGACATATCAGCTGAGGCATGGATGAGTGCAGGCAAATATGCTGGTTTATCCTTTCATCCTGCCCTCTATTGTCCCACCAGTGCATCTCCTCTGTTGAATCCATCTGGAAATCAATGGACAAGGTACAATTTTCAGAGGAAGGGTAGACTAGACCCGAGCACAAATGAGCACACAGCTGACACACCAACAAAATTCTCCCAAAGGAAAGATATTTCATCATCTAAGTTGCTGAAGCCAGGAAAAGAGATTTTTTCCTTGCCTTCGAGAACATAGTGCTAGGAAGATATCTATGTCTATGTGCAGGCAGATATCTTCCACAGATTAGGGAAATCCATAATCCCATATCAGTCAGAGAAAATGAGGCCTTCTCATAATGAGAAGAGAACCGAGTCATGGGGGTGCAAAGAGCACTGAATTTGCCGCTTGAGCCCCAGATCCATTTTGTCCGATGTGACCTCACCCCTGTCTTTCTTGATTACATGAACTAAGAGATCTCCTTTTGGTTTAAACTAGGTTTAATGGTTTAAACTCTTTGGTTTAAACTAGGTTATGCAGGGCTTTTTTCCCTTGTAATAAAAAGTCTTGACTAACATAACAATGACCATTAACTGAATATCTTAAAGAGGTTCGAGGACAAATGCCAAATATTACTAGTAAAAAAAAAAAAATGAAATCAAAGAATGGATATGTTACCAGTAAAAGAAATTAAATGAACATGGTGATGTTGACAGGTCTTGGTTGACATAATAGTGAATGAATTCTCTTTCTCTTTTATCTTAAATAAGGAATTTAAATACAGGGAAGAAAAGGAATCTAAAAAGGTAATTTTCCCCAGCCTCTTAAGACAGAGGAGCCGGTTGATTTCTTTGATTCATGCCTGGTAATCAGACTACAAAAGGAATCCAGATCAATGCCAGATGGGGGCTATCAAAACAAAAATTGGCCACAAAGAAACAAAAATGTATTTAAAGTTAATCTGCAGCTATAATATGTGGGATGTTAAACAGAGCAGTTTCATCCTCTTTTATCCTACTTCAACAATTCAAGAGAGAATTTTTTTAATAATGTAAGTGAATGATTTATCCTTTAACCCATTTGCAGAAGTAAAGGTGGGCCGGTCAACTACCGTATCTGTTTACCTGCGCTGAACACTATCGTTTCTAGCTTTTCCATCTTGCACAGCAATCAATATATGTATTCTATCTTTTTACTACTCCTCAATCAAGTGGAAAATAGAAATTAATGGGTTTTGCTTTACAGAATAGAAATCCTTAGAATCCTACAGGTGGTTAGCAGTTTGTTTGCTTTGAGTACCTAGAACAAAGAGTCAGATCTCCCTTGCCAATAAGTAATTTTGTTGGAGAAGAATGGACCTAAAACAACCCCCACCTTCCCCAATGCATGTTTCCATTCAGTGATGCATCTTCTTCTAGGTCAAAGTTTCCTAGATATCAGAGTTGATCTTTCTCCATTCTACATAATTTTCAGATAAAAATGATATTTCTCAGTATGGTTTCATGTCTATTAGTCTCCACTATTCATCTAGTGAGAATATTCCCCAGGGCAGGAGCACAATTTTACCCTGCCTACTCTCCAGCATAGTCTTCTACACAATGATCTCCATTGATTCTCTTAGGAATAGAATCTTAATAGACTCTTGGTATATGGGAAGAACTTATACCCCTTCAGTCTTAGAGGTACCAGGGGCAGGAACACCAGAGGTTTAGCATTTAACAAAGCTAATTTTAGTGGCAATCAGCATAGGTGGGTTAAACTTGACCAGAATCTCAATTTCTATCACTTTCAGTTGTATTTCATTTTATTCTCACTAGTATTAATGTAAAGGAGGACTGAAGAACCACTTGTCTTTAATGTAGAAAGTTCTTCAAAAATTGAGGATTTGGGGGCACCTGGGTGGCTCAGTGGGTTAAAGCCTCTGCCTCCAGCTCGGGTCATGATCCTAGGGTCCTGGGATTGAACCCCGCATCGGGCTCTCTGCTTGGCAGGGAGCCTGCTTCCTCTCTCTCTCTCTCTCTCTCTCTCTGCCTGCCTCTCTGCCTACTTGTGATCTCTCTCTCTGTCAAATAAAATCTTTTTTTAAAAAACTGAGAATTTTGAAACATAGTATCTGTTACATGGCATGGAAACAAAATGATTGTTTTTATTTTTTTATGGATTTTAGAACATACATCAGAGTGTAGTGGTTAACAATGCTGTCTCTGGCATTTAAGCTTCTTTTAATTCCAGTGCCAGCATGTACAAACCGTGTGAATTTAGGTGTGTTTATGCTACCTTCTTCTCAGTTTCCTTATTGGTAACATGGGAATAATCCCACCAAGATCACCACCTTCACTCATCTCATAGATTGTCTTGTGGGGGTTAAATGAGATAATGATTCAAAGGCATTCAAAATTGAAATGAAATTTTTGTGAATGGCATATGATAGGGATCCAGTTTTGTTTTTTCGTATGTGAATATCAAGTTTTTAAAACAGCATTGATTAAAGAGACTAACTTTTCTCTACTGAATATTTTGGCTCCCTTGTGAATCATTAGTTGGCTATATATGCATGAGTTTACGTTGGGGTCTCTATTCTGTTTCACTGATCTGAAACACATGAAACTGTATCTGTTTTTATGTCAGTACCATATTGCTTTAATTACTACAGTTTTATAATATAGTTTGAAATCAGGAAGAGTGTTGCCTTCAGCTTTGTTCTTTTTTTTTTTTTAAAGATTTTATTTATTTATTTGACAGAAATCATAAGTAGGCAGAGAGAGGGAGAAGCAGGCTCCCTTCTGAGCAGAGAGCCCAATGCGGGGCTCGATCCCAGGACCCTGAGATCATGACCTGAGCCGAAGGCAGAGGCTTAACACTCTGAGCCAAACAGGTGCCCCAGCTTTGTTCTTTCTTAATGAAACACATTTTTTTTTTTTTAGATTTTATTTATTTATTTGTGAGAGAGAAAGCAAGAGCGAGCACAGGCAGACAGAGTGGCAGGCAGAGGCAGAGGGAGAAGCAGGCTCCCTGCTGAGCAAGGAGCCCGATGTGGGACTCGATCTCAGGACGCTGGGATCATGACCTGAGCCGAAGGCAGCCGCTTAACCAACTGAGCCACCCAGGCGTCCCAATGAAACACATTTTAAAGTGAATTTTAAATTAACCTTGAACATTGCTAAGGGCCTTTTAATCCATACACATTGCCAGACTAAATTTGATCCTCATGTGGGATTAAAGATTTTATTTATTTTTATTTTTATGAGAGAGAGAGAGAGAGCAAGCGTGCACATTCATGAGCAGGGGAGAAGGGTAAAGGGAGAAGCAGACTACCCACTAAGTAGGGAGCCTGATGCAGGAATGGATCCCAGAGCCCCAGGATCATGACCTGAGCTGAAGGCAGACACTTGACCAACTGAGCCATGCAGGTGCCCTTCCTCATGTGAGATTAAGTTACCTTATTATGTAAAAGAGTCAAAGGTAATAATAGTTTTATATTTGGAAAAAGTATTTTTCAGTTTATAATATTAACAGGTCATAGAAAAAAATGGGATTGTTTTGATATGTACTAATGAGGAATATGATGTAACTTCATAGTGCTTATTAATGAAAAACTCTTAATGGAAGGATACCTCCTTCATACAGGATAAAGAATATCCTATGGCTAAATAAAGATATAACTTGGGAACATTTCCATTAAAAAAAGAAAAACAATGTCTTTTTAGTAACAAAAATAATCTGTGACAACATATATAAAAAGTCTCATTCATAATAGGGTCAAAAAACCTTGGGGATTCAGCAAGGAAAATGCACAGCAAGAGGAAAAGCATAAAACTCTACTGTAGGCAAAATAAAATGAAAGGATATCTGGCATCCCTAAAATGGAAAAGCAATATGGCAAAGACACCAACCTTCCTTGTGAACCAAATTAACCTACAAATTTAATGTAATTCCCATGACATAGCAATGGTTTGTTTGGTAACTTGGCAATATTCTTTTAAAATTCAAATAATGATCATGTGAAATAACTTATAGAGCCTTTAAAGAGTATGGTAGTGTGTGGTGTTTCTGTTCCAGTTAAGGAAAATTGGGAACTCTTATGTGAGATAGTAAAACTTAATAATAGAGTCATAACAGAACACTATTGTTGGTTTTGGAAAAACCATCCAGATCATGAAACAGAAAGGAGACTACAGACACTAGTCCTATTGTATGTAAGAATTTGGTTCAAGAAAAGAATTCACTTTCATACTAATAGAAAATATATTATTCAGTATATGATTTTTGGGAAATTGGAAAATTATCTATTTCACACAATATGCCAACAATTTTCAACTGGTCTGAAGATTTAAATATATAATTGAAAGTTCTAGAAGAAATTATTTGTATACAATTAATCTTGGGAGCAGAGAAGATCCACCTAAGTATTTCCTAAAAGCCAAATCCATGATATATTTGACCACATAAACATATTTCTATGGCAAACATAGAGTGAAAAGATAAGTGGCAAAATAGGAAAGACATTATTGCTAATGTCTTTAATTAATTATTGTTAATCAAATAATCCTTCATATTATAAAATAATGTCTTTAATTAATTATTGTTAATCAAATAGTCCTTGATATTATAAAACAATGAAAGAGAAATCATCATCATAATAAAAGAGAACATTTATGTACACAGAAAAAAAGGCAAATAAATAAATATATAAATAGTTGTCTTCCTAGTATTCAAGAAATTCAAGTTAAAACACCAGTAGAATCCGTTCTTACCTACCAGATTGGCTAATGGGTGTATGTGGGCCCAACTGGCAAGATGCTGGGGCAACAGGCACTCAATTACTTAAAATAGGCATATAAATTGGCAAAGATTTCTGGAGGGCAATTAAAATTATATTCTTTGAACTATGATTTCCATTTTTAAGGATTTATTCTAAGATTTATCTATAAGCATGTCATAACAGCAATAATCATATTAGTGAAAAATCTAGAAAACTATCATAATGAATGAATACAAGTCTTATTAAGCTAAAAATGTATGAAAATAAATTGAGAAAATATATAGATATTGTGAAAATTGAGAAATATGTAAATAACAAAACTTACTATCCATAATTTTAATATCCAGAGAAAATGTCTCTTAAGATTTTCTATATTTCTACAGAAAATGTTTCTTTTTACCTCTAGGTATTATTTTATACATATCTCATACAGATGTGAGATGTTTTGTAAATAGGAGTGGAAATGTAATGGAGGTTTTATAAATTGGAGGAAAATGTAATATAATTTTGTAAACTTCTTTATTAATGTGAATATATTTTTATGTTAATAGATATATTCGTTCAACTGTTTTTCTTGGCCACATAGTAATTGACTATATGGATTTTCCACAGATTATTTAACCATCTGTGGTATATAGGTTCTACATAATTTTTCACCATAAGAATAAATACTGCAAAAATCATTGTTATAGCTAAAATTTTTATACATTCAGCTTTTTAATTAAGATTTTATTTATATATTTGACATGGAGAGAGCGATATCACAAGTAGGCAAAGAAGCTGGCAGAGAGAGAGGGGGAAGCAGGCTCCCTGCTGAGCAGAGAGCCTGATGGGGTGCTTGATCCCAGGACACTGACATCATGACCTGAGCCGAATGCAGAGGCTTACCCCACTGAGCAACCCAGGGACCCCTACATTCAGCTTTTGAAAGTAATAAGTAAATGTTAAACATATTGATTCAAAATATTTCAACATTCTAATCTTAGAATATTCTGACTTAATAAATAAGCTTAAAGGTTGGTAAATCTACATAGAGAGGTTGGAGAGGGATCTCACTTATACTGGCAAAATTGTGTGCATAAATTAGAAATTTTTATGAACATTTGATAGAAATACGTCTTTTCCTTTGAGTCTGCACCTGAAGTTCACCCCAATTGTATCTAAAATTCTTAATTTCTCTACAATTAGTTAACTTATTTCAGTTGTCTCATGTCATGTTTAAAATGACAAATCATTTAATCAATTAAGCATTTCCTTTTTCAAAAAAAGACGTGAACATGGCAATCAAAAATAAATTTATTTAAGACCTAACATCAGAATGAAATGATTTGTTTAAAACATCTAGCACAATGCTTGGCAAATTATATATGTTCAATAAAGCTTGTTGTGATTATTACCATTAGGTAATGTGGGGTGAATATCGGATGCAGCTCTTATCCTCAAGGAGTTTAAATAAGTATAATGATTAATTTCAACTATTTTCTATATTCTGGCTAAAAGCTAGTGAATGCTAAAAGAAAAAAGTTATTTGAAATATAACAGTATTTATTTAAGCTGCATTTATCCTTTTTGGATCCCATTCATTTTTTAATTTTTCATCAAAACTTTTATTTGCCTCATATTAAGGGGGAATTTCTAAGTATATATGCTTCTTTATTAGTGCCCATAAATTACTTAAGTTAAGTTTACTTCTTAGATTTTCTTTTGCAGCCTCTCTAGCTTTATGCATATTTTTTAAAAAATCTAGGACAAATGTAAGATATATATGTCCTAATGTAGCCATGATCTAAGTAGCATAACATTTAATTTTAGTATTGATTAATGACCATGATAACTGTCAGCCTAATGATCAATTATTTTGGTAAATAAAAAATTCTTAAAATGTGTGTATGTGTGTGTGTATCTGAAAATACATATATATATATTTAAAATAGGTACTACTCTCTCCAAGCTAAAATGACGGTTGTCATAGGAACAGCAAACAGCAGAAAGTCAGATCTGACATAAAAAGAAAATAGTAGACAAAATCTTTGGAG
The DNA here is from genome assembly GCA_003697995.1 of Taxidea taxus jeffersonii. NCBI lineage: Eukaryota > Metazoa > Chordata > Mammalia > Carnivora > Mustelidae > Taxidea > Taxidea taxus. Next base: position 35,516 of record RCUC01117346.1, read on the forward strand.
AAATTGTGAAATAGGATGGCTATATTAGAAAAATTAACCATATTTAAAATTAATAGTCATCATTTCTTCCAAACCAAGTTTCTCAGGGATGGAATTAAGTATCGCACAACCTAGCATTGTTAAAATTTAAAGTATACATGTTTTTTCAAATGTAGGCATTGTAACCCTTAGAGGAATTTTAAGATGAAATATATTAAGTATTCTCTGTGAGTATTTAAAAGTAATTTTATTAAATGATTTAATACTAAATATTTACATTTTTAATCTTAAAATATACATCCATTACCATGATCATCCAATCATTGTATAAAAATATGTTGCCTTACATGCAATTCAGGTCTTCACAATATCACGACTAATGGGACTCACTATTGCATTTCAGCCAGAAATATCTAGTGCTTTTAGCACTCTGTCTAGCAATCTTCCCTAGCTTTCATGTTGCTTTGTAAATTGTTTTAATAGAGTTTGCTTTTTTGGTGACGCTAATTAAGACCACTGCAACTATCCATTAAGGATCTCAAAGTGATTTAATAGTTCATTATGTAAATCAAGTTTTATAACATTTCATTCCTAGAATTCTAAATTATAAATCAATCTTTATAAATTATAAATCAATCTTTATTATTCTTCTATTATTATATTTGTGAGATAAGATAAAACCAAATGCAACAAGCAGCCTCCATTTCAATTTTAATTCACAATACTTTTCTACTTGAACATTAAATATTTATTACTTTTAAAAATGTTTTTCTAGTTTTTTGTGTTGACCTTTGAAAATCAAATATTTGTCTTTTGCTATACACTATACTTATTATGATTGTTCATTCTTCATTACATGTAAGAACTACACTTTTAACCTTAATCCCTGTCAAATGAATTCAGTAAACTTGAGATATATAATAATTCTATTTCATGCCAGATCACTGTAGCTGAACATATAAGACATATGCTACAACAATTCTGTGGCCCTAAAACATTCCCAGTTTACTCCCAAATTCCTCAGACAAAAAAAAAAAAGGAACATTTTCAGAGTACAAACATGTACTTTCCAGAGTGAAATGGTTAAATATCGCAGCCAATTCAGAAATAGCACCAACTGGCTCTTTTTTTTTTTTAAAGCAAGACCAGATTTAATTCTATTCTGCATTCACATGCACACAAATATACTTCCCTCAAGCTGTCAGAAAGCATCAGATTGCCTAATCTGCATGATGAATTTTAAAATCTTCTGAGAAACACAAGGACATTTGCTTCAGGCACTATGATTTCATCATCACCATCATAAACAAGTATAAAGCCAGTCAACCTTTGGTATTCAAATCAAAGCCAAAAGATTATGGGGCTTTGAAAACAGTTAGTAGAATTTGAATCACCTCAATTTCATTTGGATCCATTTTTGAAGTCATGATATTTTGCAGTTAGGCAATCATCTATGTATTGCCTGTGACTTCCTAGGTTACCCCAAAATAAGGATGTGATTCTTATCAAGAGGTTTATAAAACACCCAGATACTCTACGAAATATTTGTAGAGAAATTACATCATCAGATGAAAATATTCTGATCACTAATGTGAGGACAGTGTCTTTAAAATTTAATAGTGACTCTAATTCTTATATTCTTATGAAATACAGCTACCCTATCAATTCTAACTATAGACATCCTAAGTAAATAATGGATGTGGAAAATTGGAAGATTTGCTATGATATATTTTGGATCCCATCCTACTGGGGCTTTATCACTTCTATACTATGAGAAATAGTACCATTAACCCCACAAGGAACTACCCTTACATTCTGTTTTTCATGGTTGCTAACTGAGAGTTAAAACCACAAGCAGTAAGCATTGTTTTTCTAGATTCACTATGACAGTGATATATAAAAACGTATTTGAAATTCAGACCAATTGTGCTTTTAAGTTTAAAGCCAAATTTAAGTTTTTCAGGGCTTAAAACAAACAAGCAAATATAAAAGCCAATTCTGTACCTAGGCAGCAAAATGGAATATAATTACTGCATTCAGCCAGAAGCTGTGACTAAGTGAGTGTAATCGAAATGCAAGGTAAGTGGGTTTCTGAAGTCTTGAATTATTGAACAAGTAATGTAGGGTCCTGGAGTTCAAGGGATGGAAAGATATCATTATCTTTTTTTTTTTTTTTTCCCTAGGGAGTCCAGGCTGTCCATTCACCCCTCTGGCAAAAGTGGAGTGTACAAAGGTTTTACTTTTAAGGTAAATGAAATAACCCTCTATTTGTTAGCTGCTGTTAAAGATGCATACTGCATACTTCATCTCATCTTCTTTTCATTGTTGCATTTTCACATTATCACAAGTAGCATTATGTCACCAAGACAAACCAATTTCCTTCACGGAAATGTAAAACAACATGTTTGCTGTGAGATATTTCCATCAATGTCACTGACATACAAGGAAAGTCTCAACAGTCTGCCCTGTCACTTATTTACAGAAAAGGGAAGGGAAAGTGCTCATTCCCACTCAAATTGAATTCTCTGTCCACTATTTCTTTAGCTCATTGAATTTATTCATAAAACTTGTCAATGACACTATATTACATCCAAGAGATACTAGTACTTTCACTAGAAACCAACTGAAAAGAAAAAAAAAGATAAGAGATGAAACGCCAATTGCCCTTTCACCAAAAAGACTCATTCCATTTCTAAGAGGAGCTGGCACAAAAGCTAAACCAATATCTCTCTCTCGGTGGTTTGGGTCCGATTTAGTATTCAGTGATATAACAGACCCATCAGAGAGCAGCAGCATCAGGCTAGTAGAAAGGTAGACCCTAAGGTTCTACAATAAAGTCCTCTGCCAATAGCTGACATTTGGATTCTTCTCTAGTTACTCTCACTGGGCCTCAATCTCCACATCTGTAAAAATAAGAAACAGTCTAGATGTTCTCAAAGGCCCTACTAGTCCTAACATTCTTTGAATTCAAAATGACGTTGATTCCTTACTATTGTTTTTGTCTTATTCCACTACATTGTGTTGGATCCTCTCAAAAGAAATTAAAATGGGTTTTCTTCCTTCACTTGCCCAACTTTATGAAATAATCAGTAAGCTTTATATTGATGATTAAGCTAAGAATCTCACAATAGCAGGAAATCATCCATAGGTCACATTTTCCACCCATTCTTTCTTACCCTCCTCCCCACTGTTCATCTCAAGTCATGCTTCTGATCAGGCATTCAATTACAAGTTGTCCAATGATGCACACCATCTCCTTACAGAGTCACATCAGCAAACATTTCCCTCAAAACCCTCAAAGATTCACTAAGAAAAGTACATTAGCAACAGTGCTGGAAGACAGTTAATGAAACTTTGAAGCTACTTTCTTCATCAGTCTGACTTCTCTCGATACCCTGGAGCCTCCTCCTCTACAGACTCTCACAATGGGGATGAAACAGAAAACTTGTGAATAGATGTCCAAATAGTTTATTTTATCCAAATAAAACCACTCTCCCCTCAAACTTTTCCCTTTCTGAGGTGCCCAGGTGCTCATAACAAGTGCCTGACCTATAATTTTTCAAACTCTCAAAGCCACCAGAACATCACTTTCATCTGGAAAGCATCTTGAGCCGCAACTGTAAGATCTGATGGTGTTTAAATGAACATTATAGGTACTTTGTGAATTCACAAGCTATAGAAATCAATAGATGTCTTTCATAGAGTGTCCTACAATTGATTTTTCCAGGAGAGAGTCAATTTGTAACTTTAGGAGAGACATAGACACCAGGGAGGTTGAAAGCATACTGAAGGTTTAAAAACAACAACATAGGCATGTGGAAATTGCTGCCCTGGTGAGGTGGTATCTCAGAAAGAAAGAGAGTCTAGACTGATGATGGCTAAAGGGAAAAAGTAAAAAAATTCCAGGCAGCTCCTGCGGTGTTCTGGGGCTTGGCGAAGGAAAATTCTCCAAGGTACACATGCAAGGTATTCAATGCATTCTTGAGGGTCTTGAATTTAAATATACAGTAAGGATAAAGATGGCCAGTAGATTCGTCCTCTCTGGCTTTTAAAAACTGCCTGAAATTATAAAAACAATGTACTGCCTCCTTAAAATTTGCTAAGACATTAGATCTCCAGTGTTCACCATCAATAATGAAAACTACGTGAGGTGATGGAAATATTAATTAGCTTGATTGTGCTGATTATTTCACAATGCATACATGTAACACAACATCATATTATACACCTTAAATATGCACCGTGTTTATTGTCGAAGAAGGTAACTATTACAAAAAAGAAAAAAATTATCTAAATTTAATCCAATCACTCAATAAAGAAGTCTAAGCATCATTCAATGCTTAGTACTCTGCAGCACTCTGGGTGACAGCAAGGTGTGTGCCCTCCACAGGGTGACAGTTGCTTAGAGGAAGGAGGTGAAAGGTTTATTTATAGATAAATCTCAAACAAACCTACCCCCAGACCCACTGACTGACAATAACCTTTCTGGGTAACTAGAGAATCCCATTCTCAAAAGAGCTCTTGCTTTCTCCCTTCTCCTAAGTGTTCCTTTATCTCCTCCTCACTTTTTATACTTCCCACAAGTTCATAGAAGTATGAGTTAAGAGATAAATGATACAAAGGCTAAACAGTCTTATAAAATTATACCTATTTTTATTCTAAATGCTTCTAACAAGGATGAGGGAGAATTCATGAATATCAAACAAACTTTCAAATTCTTGGGAGTGGAGGAAAGAATATTAAAGATGGAGTTTCAGGGGTCATAGAGCCCTGATGCATAAACATCAGTGTAAATTTGAAAAGGCTATTTTGGTAAGTTTGGTAAAAATCCCCAAACATAAATGCTTCAGAAGAATAATATAGAAAAAACTATTATAGAAAAAAATCCCCATAAAACCTCCCTTTTGTGTTGGATAATTTGTACTTTTACTCCTGGAATGGAGCTTTAAAAGGAAGTTGATATCCATCATCTTCTGGGACTTTATTTGACCTTGTTTAGTTTTGCTTTGGATGATTAACTTCTTTTTTTTTTTTTTAGGATTTTATTTATTTATTTGACAGACAGAGATCACAAGCAGGCAGAGAGGCAGGCAGGCAGAGAGAGAGGAGGAAGCAGGCTCCCTGCCCAGCAGAGAGCCCGATGTGGGGCTCAATCCCAGGACCCTGAGATCATGACCTGAGCCGAAAGCAGAGGCTTTAACCCGCTGAACCACCCAGACGCCCCTGGATGATTAACTTCTAAAACTAATTTAGAGTTCCCTCTTTACTTAATGACTGGGATTGAATGGACCCAGGGATATTGGAAACTTTCACCTATTCCAAAATCAGTTACATGTGTATTAGTTACAAGGAAGGCAGGTTGGAAGTCTAGAATTTAAAGTTAGAACCTACCATACTAAGGCAAATATTGTGGTTCATATTAATGGCTTAGGAAGGTATTAATGTACAGAAAGTGGCACTTACTATAGGGCATGAACATGGCCTCAAGTCTGAGGTTTACCAGTGTTCAAACAGTGATAAAAGCAGAAGGATTTCAAGGCTTTGATTTCCTGGCAGCATTCTTCTAAAAACAAACATCATTTTCTCACCTAGGAAATAAATGTTTTGTACTGAGTGCTGTTAATTCCATAACTCATTGTCCAGTATTATTAGACGTTCAAAAAAGCTCAACTGATCAGATTTCAAAAAGATGTATTTCAGAAAGCTGAAGACGCAGAGGAAATCATTTTCAATTGCTTACCTTAAATTGGACTCATTTCTGCCTCTCAAAATCACTCCATAGAGATGAATAGAAGAATGCTACTGAGATTTAATTAACCAAAATGATATCACATTTTACAAATAAGTCTGATAGGACAAAAAACTTGGAGCAGATATAAGGCAGTGGATAAAGGGAGAAACTCCGGGAACCAACTGCCCAACACGGTTTAGAGTTCAGCCTGAAATAGAGCTTCAGATACTCACCAGTGAAAAGATTACAAGTGGACGGATTGACACTATCAACACTGTCAGCACCGTCACAGCTAAAAACTTCATCATCTGATTCCCGCACAGAGGAGCAGGGTGAGGAGCTGTCAACTTCTTCAAACTTCTCCTTTAAAATTCCTCTCATAGCTGCAACGTTGTCACATGTACCTGTAAGAGGAATGGGAACAATGGAGCCCTGAGACGTTTGACTGTGGCAGAGTCCAAGTCTTCAAATCATTTTCTGAGGCTGTAATTTTTTGAACTACATCTACCCCATTATTATATCTGTGCAGAAATTATTCCTCCCATGATGTTTGAGAGCATTGAAAACAATCCTACCCTGATTCGTTGTTATCTGCATTCTTGTTTCTGACAATGGCATTTTATAAGAGAAAGTCCAAATTAAGAAGGTAGAATCAGAGCGCTGCACAAAGAAATAGGGTTCACTGTTTTGAAACGTCAAAAAGGGAGTCCATTATACTTATTTGATTTGTTCTAGTAAATCGTGTACTGTCATTGACAGAGCTAGAGTTCAGAACAAAATAGATCACTCACTTGCATGCTGTCATACCCAGAGCATACTGATTAGGGCATGTCTGTCTTGCTTGGGATTTCTTTTTTTCTTGGGTACAAAGGCATCTACTTTCCTGGGGCTCTTTGTCCGTCAAAAATCAAGTTGGTTGCTAGGAATGGCTGGCTATACCTGCAGAATTTAGATGCCTTATCATGTTTCTAGTCAATTCAGCAGAGCTGCAGGGAATACCTGAGACCTATGCCAAGGAGGTTCAGCTGAATAGATTTTGGGCAGGGTGAACCACAGTCCCTAAATCTTTTACTGGATAAAATATTAATTTGAGACTGCTCACTCTCTGAAACAGCATGATCAGTGAAAGCCAGTCAGAGGTAGCCCAGTGTATTTAAAAATTTTGTTAATGTCAATTTAGAAGAGTCATTAAACCTCCAAGAGTAATAATTTCTTCATAGCTACAGAGTAATTGTTAAGATGATCAGCGGTTCCTCTGGTGACAGATAACCTCGATGAGTAAAGACGGTCAGATGTAATAAAATCATGAAGTTATTTCAGTCTTCTTTTTTGTCTACTGTTGCTTGTAACAAAGGTATCAAGAAATACTCCTCTACCCTACTAAGACAAGAAAATTAAAGGGAAACCATGAAAAACTGGGGTTTTTTTGCTC
>RCUC01117347.1:0-20768 GCA_003697995.1 Taxidea taxus jeffersonii
CCCCCCCCCCCCCCCCGGGCCAGGAAATGAAGACTTAACTCTGCTAATGGCAGTGGGGCTGAAGTTTGAATCTAAGTGTGTTTTCCATGGAGTTTCCTGAAGTTGGGTGAGTTACCAGTTGGGCTTTCAAAGGAGGGGCCAGTATGGATTAATACATTAGAAAGCAGAGTGAATGGCTTCTACAGAGGCATGGAGATGGGGATAAATAAACTGCATCTGGAGTGTGGAAAATAAGTTAACTTGTTCAGTTATCCAGTGGTATAGTGTTAGGTAGCTGCTCTGGTTGAGTGATCTGATGAGTGACCTTGTGCAAATGGTGTTTGAAGATTATCTTATTAATGGCCAGAATGGGTTGAGGCCTAGGCTTTTTTTTTTTCCCCCAAAACACAGAACTTAACTAAGATTTTAGTAGTTATATGTATACTGTACCTATTTGTATATGTGTGTTCTGTATAGTTCTATGCAGTTTTATTACACATATGATTTTGTGGAACTGCCAGTAAGCTCAAGATCCTAAACTTTATCCCACCACCACCACCAGAATTCCCTCAGGTTACCCCTTGGTAGCCATACTTAACCCCTCTCTGCATATCCCTATCCCCTGACAACCACTTATCTGTTCTCCATCTTTTTTGTTATTTCAAGAATGTTATACCTGAAAAAGTGTTTGAGATTGGCTTTTTTTACTCAGCATAATGCCCTTGAGGTTCTTCCAAGTAATTGTGCTTATTAATAGTTTGTTCATTTTTCTTGCTGATAGTATTTCTCTCTATGGATTGTTCTGATCTACCAATACTGCATTGTCTTGTTTACTGTGTATCATAAGTCTTTTTAAAAAAATTCATCAATCAGTATTTATTCTTTGAGAACCCAATATGTGTTTTTTTATTGAGGTATAATTGTCATGGAGTATCCTCTTAGTTTCAGGTGTACATCATAGTGATTTGATATTTGATCCTTTTGAAACGACGTTAAGTCCGGTTATTTATTTCCAAGTAAAATTATTACAATTGCATTGACTGTATTCCCTATGCTGTACTTTATATCCCCATGACTTATTTATTTTATAACTGGAAGTTTGAACCCATAATAAGTCTTGAAATTAGATATTATGAGTCCTTCAGCTTTCTTCTTCATAATTGTGTTGGCTATTCTAGGGCCTTCCTTTTTCATACAAACTTGAGAATGAGCTTGTCTGTGTACAAAATACCTTGCTGGTGTTTTATTTATAGGAATTCGTTAAACCTATATATAGTCATTTTGGGGAGTACTGACATCTTTAGTTTGTTGAGTTTTCTAATCCACGAACATGGTAAGTTTCTCCCAATTTTTAGATCTTCTTTGCTATCTTTCATCAGTATTTTACAATTTTTAGCATATATATCCTCTTCATATTTTGTTGGATTTATACTTATGTATTTCCTTTTGAGGGAGCAGTTATAAATGATGCTGCGTTTTAAAACTTTGGTTTCCACTTATTTGTGTTTGCATATAGAAATGAAGTTGCTTTTCATGTTGATCTTGTATTTTGCAAACTTGCAAAACCGTCTTAGAAGTTCTGGGAACTTTTCTTGTGCATTCCTTGGGATTTTCTTTATAGACAACCACGCCATCTAAAATAAGGACAGTTTTATTTCTTCTTTTCCAATGTGGATACCTCTTCTTTCTTTTTCTTGCCTTATAATGAAGGGTAGGATTTCTAGTACTGTGTTGCTTATGAGTGATGAGAATGGACATCCTTACCTTTTTCTCAGTCTTAGAAGGAAGGTATTCAGTCATTTACCATTAAGTATGTTGTTTGCTATAACCTTTTCTTTAGGTATTTATGAAGTTGAAGAAGATCCCCTCATTTCCTAGTTTGCTGAGACCTTTTTATTATGAATGGTGTCAAATTTTTAAATATTTTTCTATGTCAGTTGATATGATCATACAATATTTTTTTCTTTAGCTTATTGATACGTATTATATTGATTTTTTTTTTCTTTTCATATTGTACCAACCTTACATACTTGGAATACATGTTACTTGGTTGTGGTGTACTAATTATTTTGGATTCAATTTGCTAATATTTTCATAAGGATTTTGCAGCTAAATTCATGAGATATACTGGTCCGTAGTTTTCTTAATTCTTGTGATGTCTTTGTCTGGTTTTGGTATTGGTAACAATTGGTTTCATAAAATGAGTTAGGATGTGTTCCCGCTTCTTCCATTCCTGGACAGCGTGTAAAATGGCAGTTAATTCTTCTGTCAGTGTTTGGTAAAATTCTCCAGTGAAACCATCTGGGCCTGGGGAGTTTTTCAAGAACTTTTAAATTACAAATTTGATTTCTTTAATAGTGTTATTACTATTCAGGTTACCTATTTTATCTTGACTGAGTTTCGATAAATTGTTTTCAGAAAATTGGCCCATTTTTTTCTAAATTGTGGAGTTATGAGCTAAAAGTTTTTTGTTGTTGTTGTTTGTTTGTTTTTTAAGATTTTATTTTAAAGTAATCTCTATACCCATTGTGGGGCTCAGACTTAAAACCCTGGTTTCAAGAGTTCTATGCTCTACTACCTATGCCAGCCAGGCACACTGAGCTAAAGTTTAAAGTTGTTGTATTCTCTTACCTTTTTTAAGAAATTGAAGTAGAAGTTGTATAACATAAAACCTTCCATTTTAAAAGTGTACATTTTAGTGGTTTTTAGTATATTCATGGTATTTTGCAACCGCTGTCTAATTCCAGAGTATTTTCATCACCCCAGAAAGACATCCCTTTCCCATTAAGCAGTAACTTCCCATTATCTTCTTTCCTAGCCCCTGGCAACTAGTAATATATTTTCTGAATAGATTTGTCTGATGGGACACTTCCTATAAATGGAGCCATACAGTTTGTGATTGGTTTATTCCACACAGCATAATGTTTTCATGTTTATCCATGTTGTTGTGTATATCAGTACTCTATCTTTGGTTCTTGGTCCCATCACTCTGACTTCTGCTTCCATTATCTCATCTTCTTCTCTGACTTTCCCGCCTTTCTCTTAAAGAAAGACCCTTATAATTATCTTGGGCCCACCCAGACTATCCAGGGTAATCTTCTCATCCTTAATTTGACTTAATAACACGTGCAAAGTCTTTTTGCAGTACAAGGTAATGTTAACAAGTTTCAAGGATTAGGACATGGATACTTTGTGGGAGGCCATTATTTTACCTACTGCAGGGACTTAAGGTTTTTTATTATTATCCACTGCTCCCTGAGACTCTGTTCTTTTTTTTTTTCCAGTCCATTTTTTCTCTCTCGTTTATTTTTCATTTTATTTTTGGGGGGTTGTCAAATTTTATATCAAGATAATGTTTAACAATATACGCTTTTTTAAGTATAGGAAGAGATAATTCTAGCTGCTTGGAGAAACAAAGGAGCAAGTTGGAATTCACTGACAGCTTTAATTTATTTACTTAATTTATTTATTATGTTATGTTAGTCACTGTACAGTACTTCATCAGTTTTTGATGTAGTGTTCCATGATTCATTGTTTGTGTATAACACCTAGTGCTTATTGCAATACGTGCCCACTTCAATACCCATCATAGGCTCACCCATCTCCCCACCCCCTCCCCTCTAAAAACCTCAGTTTGTTTCCGGGAGTCCACAGTCTCTCATGGTTCATCTTCCCCTCTGATTTCCCCTCCTTCATTTTTCTCTTCCTTCTTCTAATGTCCTCCATGCTATTCCTTATGTTTCATATATAAGTGAATGAAACCATAGATGAGTCAACTGTTGATCCTGTCCTCAGGACTGAATTTATCCTCCTTCATCTCCACTGTTGAGCCTATATCACTATTTTTATTTTGAAAGTTGCATATTTCAGTTGTATACATAATTTCCATTTGGTACTTTTTTTTTTTTTCAAGATTTTATTTATTTATTTGATAGACAGAGATCACACAAGTAGGCAGAGAGGCAGGCAGAGAAGGGAGGGGAGAAGCAGGCTCCCTGCTGAGCAGAGAGCCCGATGCGGGACTCGATCCCAGGATGCTGGGATCATGACCCGAGCCGAAGGCAGTGGCTTAACCCACTGAGCCACCCAGGCATCCCCATTTGGTACTTTTAAAAAAAAATAACTTCTGTTTCTTTGCTGAAATAGTCTATTTTTTTTATTTAAGAGAATTCTTAATTGTTTATTGAAGTATTTTTATGAAGATAGCTTTAAGATTCTTGTCAGGTAATTCCAGATTGTGGTTCATTTTGGTGTCGACATCAGTATGATTCTGTTTCTTATTCATGTGTGTTTTTCTTGGTGTGTGATTTTAAAAAAAATTTATCCAGGACATCTAAGATATTAATGTGAGGAGAGTCTTTATCCTGCTTAAATCTTCTATTTTAGTAGGCAATAACTCTATTTAGGGTTAGTGTGTAGGTTCTGGCCTGCTTTTGGGAGCTGTGTATTTCCTGTGATAATTTAGTTTTCAGAGCTCTTGCAGTGCTATTCTCTTTATTTTTCTGGCATCACTGGAGCTCCTGCTTGATCTCTACAGATGTTGCCTGGGCTGACTGTTGGTTTGAGTCCCCATCTCTGCTACTGCTAAGGGCAGATTGGCAGGACATTGCCCCAAGTGTGGCAGATCTGGGGATGGGGTGGAGACCCTGCTCATGTCAATATTGTAGTGAATTGGGGTCCCCTGCTATCCTGGATAGAGGCTGGGGAGTCCTGGAGAGGGTCTCTCTCTCCTCTAGGTCTCTGCTAAGCTAGGTCTCTCTAATAATTTTATAGCCCTTTGTCCAGAAAGCAAGATTTTCTCTTTTGTCTATCTGTGTTGGTGATTCTGGGTTTCAGGCTGTTCATGGATATGTGGGAGATAAGAGGAAAACCCAGTGAACTCACAGTGGTGCTTTTCAAGGCCCATAACTCATCTACTTTCTTTCCACCTGTTAGGGTCATTGTATGATTATTTATTAAATTATTTCTAGGGTATTCAGTTGTATTTAGAGGAGAGGAACAGGGAAGTGCGAGCCTGTGCCATCATACTCTAGAATTGGAACTGTAGCCATTTTGAGTCTTCCTCCCTGCTGGTGTTTATTAGCAATTCTATGAATGAAATGGTCAAGGCTTTGACACCTTACTTTTTAGGGTGTTATCTGTTGTTGAGTGTAGGAACAAGGTAAGAATTATTCTCTTGTTTATTTTATTATTTATTTTTCTTTTAGAGAGAGAGAGAATGTGCACGAGCTGAGGGGGAGGGGGAAAGGGAGAGAGAAAGTCTTAAGGGGAGCCCAGTGTGGGGCTCAGTCCAAAACCCTGACATCAGGACCTGAGCTGAAATCAAGAGTTGGATGCTTAACCAACTGAGCCATTCAGGCGCCCTGAATTATTTTCTTGTTTAAATTGTGTGGGAATTAGAAATGTCATGTTCTTATCTATTCATCTATTTATTTACTCATTTATGTATTTATCTTTAGGGAGTGGAGCAACGGCTGTGGTCCAAGCAGCATATTGTGCCCCTAAGAAGGAGAAAGTGGCAATCAAACGGATAAACCTTGAGAAATGTCAAACTAGCATGGATGAACTCCTGGTATGCACATCTCATATTTTTTTATTAAGAACTATACTCCTATTTGTATTCATGTTGGAGTGGGAAATAACTTGAAATTTTTGATTACTTTTCTTAAAAAAAGGTGTTGGGATTGGCTTAGTAAATAATGCTTATTATAAAATATAGAAAAATCCAGGTAAATAGGAAAAATTAGTTGTAATACTCCCATTCTGAGGCTAACACTTGCTATATAGTCTTTCAGAATATAAATACAAATATATTTCAGACATTAAAACATCTTTGTATTTTTATGATAATGTAATCATTTACTTGTTCTTTTCGTAGAAAAATTTATCAAATTGTGTCTGTAAATATGAATTAAAATGCCTTTCAGTATGTGTGTAGTATTCTGTTGCATAGGCAGACCACATTTTATTTAATCTATTCCTTGTATCGGACAATTACCTTTTTCCTCTTTTTTATTGTTATAAATAATGCTTCTTTACTTCTCTCTTTCCTTAAACTAGTATCATGCAGTTGTGATACCTGGTCAATGGAATATGCTTTAAAATGCTTTGGCCCCCTAGGAACATGGTACCAATCTGCATTCTGACCAGTGATGCAAGATGAGAAGTAGAAGGTGGTGTTGCCTTCTCCAAAGGCTATGGAAAAAGAGAAGAAAGGGAGTCTCGGGGATTAATAGCTGCAAGAGATGTTCTGTGGCATTAAAAGCTAGACACACAGGGATTTTGTACTTCTTTATGAGCCATGGCACCCAGAGTTGTTTGAAGTATGTAGTAAGTGCTCAGTAAAGGATATGAAGTAGATTTTCAAATCATTTAACTTTGTAAATCTTCAGTTTCTTTGGCTTAAAATGGAAATAATAACATCTGCTTTGTGTACCTCATGAGGTTTTTCTTTCTTTTTATTTTTTCTTAATTAATTTTATTAATTAATTAATTTACTTAAGAGAGTGGGGAAGGGACTGAGGAAGAGAGAATCTCAAGCAAACTTCACACTGAGTGTGGAGCTCGCCGATGCAGGGCTTGATCTCATAACCCTGAGATCATCACCTGAGCCAAAATCAAGAGTTGGATGCGTAACTGAGTGAGCCACTCAGGTGCCCCCTTCATGAGGTTTTTCTTGAGGATGAAATGATCTAGTACTTGAAAAGTATAAACTGCCATGCAAATAGGAACTAATATTATTTTATTAAGTATTTCTCTAAGGTCACATACAGCTAGTGATAGAGAGGCAGGAGTTAGCACTGAGATGTTCTGACATTCCAGAAGTCATTGTGTTCCCAGGTTGGATTTAATTTCCGGTGGAGCCTGTACTGAGTATTAGGGAATACTGGAATAAAAGGAAAAGAGATAATAGAATTATGCATTGAACTTTTAGGAGATTAAACAAAAGCATATCTTCAGGAGTTGGTAAAGTGTGAGTAGAAGCTAAAGAAAAAATTTGCTATAGTGATCTTGAGCCGCTTTTGTGAGAGAATATACAGTTAAAAGGACATGCTGATGGAAATCATAGGTAGTCATCTTGCATTTAGAGATGCCTACAATACCTTGGAGCATCATTTGAATAGAACTGCAGTCATCATAAGAGAAGGCTGTAAATTATAAACTAATTATTTTGAGGGAAAATCAGAATTTTTAGCCTATATATATTAAGACTGGAATTTGAGAAGCCCAGTATGAATTTGTATCATTTGCCAGTTATTTTATATAACCCATAAGGATAGCATAAAGGTGAATGGAAGTCTTGTTTATTACCTCATGACTAAAGAAATGGAAGTTCAAAGTTTAAATAACTTGACTGTGCTCACATGATAGTAACAGCAAACATCTTTTTAGTGATAGGCCCTTAAGTGTACTTTTTACCCTCATAAATGCCTCCATGAGATAGGTGGTAGCTCCATTTTAGAAAAAGGAAGTAAATCATACAGTAAGTGACAGTCTGGATTAAAAATCAGGTCTTTCTGACTGAAGTCTGTTATTTTTCTACTTCATGTAATAGTGACTAATTATAATCTTGGTTCAAAAGTCAAAAGAGCATCTGCAGATATTTGACATCTTGAAAATAATATTTGTGTTATTACACTAGGCCTTACTTGCAGAGGAATGCAAATTTGGTGTAGCATAGTAAAAGAAAAAAAAAATAAATTAGACCTTCATCATTTTGTCTGCATAGCCCAGTAAGCTTTATATTACAAATATAGTATTTATATATTTGGCAAATAAGTAAGGGGGGAATGTGACTTTTAGTAAAACAAATTTAAAAAAATGATTTATTTGAGAGAGATAGGGAGCATGAGTGGTGGGGAGGGGCTGAGGGAAAGGTAAAAGCAGACTGTGCTGAGCACAGTGCCCCATGCAGGGCTTTATTCAAGGACCCTGGGATCATGACCTGAAGGCAGACACTTAAGTGACTGGGCCACCCAGGTGCCCCATAGTGAAGGCAAATTTAAAATAATTGGCCTTTTTGGAGGGCAAACAAGTGAGACCCCACTAAAGTCTGAAGAAACATTGGGAATATAAAGAAGGCTGGTTTATTTGTGGTGTTTGTAGTGTCAGGGACCTGAGATCTGAGTGAGAAGGGCTCAGTTTCTAAGAGATAAGAAGCCCTTTAGTTTTAGATCAGCGTACCAAACTTGTGGTGTCGTGATTTTAAGTTTGTTTTCAACATGGTCTCTGCTATAATGTAGAAAGGGTGCTGATGCGAACCAGGTTCTAGGTGTGTATCCTGTGTGACAGTTACTGGTGAGGAGGTAGTATATTGCTCCTTTCTCTTGTCAAAATGTTTTCTTACCTGACAACCTTTGCTAAGTGTGATGGGAAAATCAGCTGTCAAATCTTACTACACTTACCTTTTCCAGAGCTGTTATTCACAGGCACACTAGGCAGTGTTTTGAGCTTTTTCTCTTCTCTGGTAGTTGCTAGTACTAGATTCATTGGCCAGAGAGCTGAAGGGAACACGAGAGGCACAAAATGCCTCTCATTCTATTGGGAGGCTCACAATCCACTTGAATGAAGAGTTAACACTCTTGTCTCCTATACAAAACCGAGCGGGACAGATGGGACAGATGCGTAGGAGAGGTGTCAACCACTGTGAAGTAAGAGGAGGAGGTGTACTCCTAATTACAAAGATGGAGGCCTCTGTGGAGATTTTTGTGTTCTGGCCCACCAGGGCTGGGGACACTTTGAACAGACAGAGATAGAAACCCTATCAGGCAGAGGTTTAGAATTAGAAAAGAATTCGTTTTTATGTATATGTTCATAAATACTAATATATAACTGAAACAATATTTTTATAAAACAATTCTTAATTATATTCTATGGAACGCACTCTGATTTTCTAATTTTTTTTTGTTTCTAACTTTATCTACTTAGTTTGTGTTGTGGCCTGTGTGGGTTGTAACCCATGGTTTGAGGTACACCGGGCCACACAAAGAGGTATTAAGACTCTAGGGACGCCCGGGTGGCTCGGTTGGTTAAGCAGCTGCCTTCGGCTCAGGTCATGATCCCAGCGTCCTGGGATCGAGTCCCACATCGGGCTCCTTGCTCAGCAGTGAGCCTGCTTCTCCCTCTGCCTCTGCCTGCTACTCTGTCTGCCTGTGCTCGCTCCTGTGCTATCTGACAAATAAATAAATAAAATCTTTAAAAAAAATAAAAAAATAAAACACACACACACACACACAAGACTCTAAACTCAGGCTGTCAAATTTGTGACAGTGATAAGGGAAAGAAAAACACATTCCCTAGGCATTTTATAGATGGAAGAATTGTTAGTTTTATTTATTTTTTATTTTTATTTTTTAGTGGGCAGCAAAGCAGGGTTTATTGAGCAATAGCAAAGTGATAGCACAAAACTCCCAAGGAGGGAGGGGACCTGAGAGGGGTGCCTGAATTGTTAGTTTTAGAATGAACTTTCCATGAGGGCAGGGACGTTATTGTGTTCAGTCAATAGGAATGAATGAGTAAATTAACATTGCTTGGGGACTGATTGAATGGTGTGAAGTGGAAGTAAACTGTTTGTGTTGGGGTAATTAGAAAACCAGGAGTAAATGTTAGAAATCAAGATGAGTGAGTTCCAGGAAAGAATGAAAAGTCATCATTAAGCAATGCTTGAGAAAGCTTCAGGTGGAGAACAGAGAAATCCACACGAAAGCTCTGGCAGCAGCAGTAACAGGACTTTAAAGAAAGTCCTTTCAGTGAGATGGATGGAATTCACTTTCGTATGAGAGGGAGCTACTGGGAAACTTGAGTCAGAGTGAATATAGCACTTTCACAGAGCACTTACATACTTATTTTTGCTTTTGAAATGAAAGGGAAGGGGCACCTGGATGGCTCAGTGGGTTAAAGCCCCTGCCTTCGGCTCAGGTCGAAATCTCAGGTCCTGGGATCAAGCCGGAATGGGTAGGAATCGGGCTCTCTGCTCAGCAGGGAGCCTGTTTCCTCCTGTCTCTTTGCCTGCCTCTCTGCCTGCTTATGATCTCTCTCTCTCTCTCTGTCAAATAAATAAATATTTAAAAAAAAAAGAAAGGAAAGGGAAAAGGATAACTCCAATGGGAGTTAAGATAAAGGAACCCCTCTCTACCCCCCCTCCCCCTTAAAGGAATAGAAGAAAGGAAAGAAATATTTAAGACCCTTTCAGAAGTTTGAATTTGATGGTTCTCTAATAGTCTCCTCTTAGAGGACCCTTGGTGGTTCCCTCTCTCAGGGTAGAGCTGAAAATGAAAATCCTTAGCTTCACTTTTAAGACATTGGGCCATTTGACCCCAATTCTATGTGCATGAATTATCACCCTCTGTCTCCCCTACCCTATCCAGTTGGTCACCAAGTCTTATGGTTTATACCTCTTCAGTATATCTCGTGACTCCTTCCTTTCTTTCCATTCATATTGCCATGTACTTTTAATTTATTTTTTTTTTTTAAGATTTTTATTTACTTATTTGACAGAGAGAAAGAGAGAGCACAAACAGGGGGAGCACCAGGCAGGGAGCCCAATGCAGGGCTCCATCCCAGGACCCTGGAATCATGACCTGAGCTAAAGGCAGACACTTAACCAACTGAGCCACCCAACCACCCTACCATGTATTTTTTAAAAACTATTTTGAGGTAGTTTAAACCTCTAGAAGAGTTGCAGAAGTACAGAAAGTTCCCAGATGCTGTTCACCCATCTTTTCCTAATAGTAATGTGATCACAGTGTGATTATCCAGACTGAGTGACTAGTTATTATCATTTTTTTGGGCCACTGTTGTCCCTCACCCAGGTCATAGCAATAGCATTCAACAGTGTCTTTGGCTCTAGTCTTGCTTTCTCTCATTTATTTTCTATATTGCAGCCATAGTGATTTTTATGAAACAGTATATATAGTTAAGCCTTTGATGCCTTCCCTTTGCTGTTAGGATGAAGCCTAAATTCTTGAACACAGTTACACGGTCCTTTATGATATGGTCCCATGTGATTAAACATTCAAACCTATAAAGTCTAGTTACCTTTCCTGTGTCAGTGTAGTAAAACTTCTTAAAGGAAGCCTTCCCTGATTATCATTCCTGTTTTCTGATAATTTGCCTCTCCAGTGAAGTCATGTAGTATCTGGTACTTCTCCTATCCAACTGTTTATCACTGGTACGTTGTTAAATTAATATTTGCCTAAGGTCTTCACCAGACTGTGGGTTTCTTGAGGGCTCACCATTGTAGCCAATCACCTAGCACTGTGCCTGGCACATAGTAAGCGCTTGGTAGATATCTGTTGAAAGCATGAACCACTTAACCTAGACAGGTCTACTCATTGCGTTCTAAAATATGTCTTGTATAGTTCATCTTTTTTTTTTTTTTTTGTAATTGTATATGTCTTACAGTGCTGTAATTTCCCCATATCCTGGAGAACTAAACCTCCCCTGAGAGGACTTCTTGCCTACATTCACTCTTCTTTCCAATGAATTCTTGTAATATTTACTATCTTTACGACTCACTGGGAATATATGTTGCCATATATTCCCTCTCATATGTCTTCTCTTATTTCTTTTAATCTTGTGTAACTATGTCAGCAGAGAGGTGCTTACTTTAGTTTTACTTAGTTTTTAGTTCAGAAGACTGTGCTGGTGACTTCGGAGGTTGCAGAAATGTATATGACAAAGACCTTGCTATAAAGGAATTTACATTCAGTTAGAGAAGATGAGACAAGAAAAACTAATGTTCATGTAGCACTGCTTTTGAATCCGATTTTGGGCAACTTCTACACAATTTATTTTTACTATGCAAATATCAAGGTCATAGGGTAAGTACAGTACTTGAATAAGTAAAACATTTTATAAAGCACTATAGGATTTAATTCATGCAGTAAATATTTACTGCTGGTGTACTGTGTGCCAGGCAGAGTGATAAGTGCCAGGAATACAGAAGCTCAGCTTTCATTGAGCTTAAAGTTTTGTGAAGGATACAGAAAAATAAGCAATTACAGTATAATATAAGTTCTACAGTTCTTAGGGAATCCACCTTTTTTCATGGATTTTTAAATTTCAAGTACAATTAACATACAGTGTTACATTAGTTTCAGGTGTGCAGTGTAATGATTCAGCAATTCTGTGCATTACTAGTGCTCATCACGATAAATATTCTCTTAATTCCGTTTATTTCTTTCACCACCACCCCCACCCCACCCCACACTTCCCCTCTGGGAACCACCAATTTGTTGTGTGTATTTAAGAGTTTGGCTTTTGTCTTTTTATTTTGTTTGTTTTCTATTTTAAATTCCACATATGAGTGAAACCATATGTTATATTTGTCTTCCTCTGACTTATCTCACTTAATGTTATACCCTCTAGATCCATCCATGTTGTTGCAAATGGCAAGTCATCATTCTTTTTTTGACCGAGTAACAGTCCTGTGTGTGCGTGTGCGCATATGCATGTAATATGCACCAGCTTGCATTTAGGGATCCACTTTTAAGTACTTGCTTTCTGGAGTTCTCAGTCTACCAGGGAGGGACAGATAAATAAGTACCCAAGGTACTGCCCAGTGCATATGTGCTGTGATGTAAAGAGATACACAGGGAGTTTGGAAGACAGGAGATACCTAACTCAACTTGGGGAGCTGGTGGAATTGATATTTTGGCTAGATTAGAAGGAAGAACTATCATTTTTAGCCAGGGTAAAATAATGAGGGAGGTGTATTTGAGGTAGAGGGAGCAACGCCATTAAATATCCATGATTAGAAGAAGCTTGGTCACCTGAAGTTTACTGTGGCTGGATTGTAGGGGTATATTGGGGTTGGGTCAGTGAGGGAGTAGTATTGAGATGAGAGAGGTAAGCAGGGCCCAGATCATTCAGGGCCCTGTAAGTCCCTTTATCACACCCAAGCTAATCTAAGTTCATAACCTGAGGTAGAGTAGGCTTAGAGAGAGCTCACATTTCTACCTTGGACTTGGTTTCTGACCTTGCCATTTCAGGATATTTCTTTTTTCTTTCCTTTTTTTTTTTTTTTAAAGAGTTTATTTATTTATTTGACGGACAGAGATCACAAGCAGGCAGAGAGGCAGGCAGAGAGAGAGAGGAAGGGAAGCAGGCTCCCTGTCGAGCAGAGAGCCCGATGCGGGACTCGATCCCAGGACCCTGGGATCATGACCTGAGCCGAAGGCAGAGGCTCTAACCCACTGAGCCACCCAGGCGTCCTCAGGATATTTCTTGTTAGAGTGAGAATTTTAATTATTTTGCAAAAATGAGAAGAAACAGTATTTACAAAATAAAACAAAAGCCACAAACCAAAAAGCACCCTCTACCTGAATAGACATTTTTCTAAGGAAGACAGCCAGATGGCCAACAGACACATGAAAAGATGCTCAACATCACTCATCACCAGGGAAATGCAAGTCAAAACCACAATGAGGTATCAACTCAGACCTGTCAGAATGGCTAAAATAAAAAAGACAAGAAATAACAAGTGTTGGCGAGGATGTGGAGAAAAGGGAACCTTTTTGAACTAGTGGTGGGAATATAAATTGGTGCAACCACTGTAGAATAGTATGGAGGCACCTCTCAAAAAATTAAAAATAGAACTACCGTATTATCCAGTAATTAATTCTGCTCATGGGTATTTAATTTACCCAAAGAAAATGAAAACACTAGTTTGAAAGGATATTTGCACCCTTATGTTTATTGCCATAGCCAAGATATGGAGGCAACCCAAGTGTCCATCTATAGATGAATACATTAAAAAAGAGGTGATTTTACACACAGACACAAACAGTGGAATACTACTCAGCTATAAAATGAATGGCATCTTGCCATTTGTGACAAAATGGATAGGCCTAGAGGGTATTATGCTAAGTGAAATATGACAGAGAAAGACAAATACCATATGATTTCTCTTACATGAGGAATCTAAGAAAAAAAAAACAAGTGAACAAAGGAAAAAGACTATTAAATGCAGAGAACAACCTCACTGCCATCGGCTGCAGAGATGGGTGAGACAGATAAAGGGGGTTAAGAAATACAAACTTAGAGATATAAAATAAGTAAGTCACAAAGATGGAAAGTACAGCATGGGGAATATAGTTAATATAATAATGTTGTATGGTGACAGATGTGACTACACTTGTGAGCAGTGAGTAATACATAGAATTGTCAAATCATTATGCTGTATTCCTAAAACTAATACAACATTGTATGTCAACTGTACTTCAGTACTTCAGTAATAAAAGTAAAGTAATGGTGCACCTGGATGGCTCAGTCGTGAAGTGTCTCCTTCAGCTCAGGTCATGATCTCAGGGTTGTGAGATTGATCTCCGAGTCTGGCTCCCCACTCAGCGTGGAGTCTGCTGGAGATTTTGTCTTCCTCTCCCTCTGCCCCTCCACCTGTTCATGTGTGTGCATGCCCTCTCTCTCTGTCTCTCTGTCTCTCTCTGAGATAAATAAAATTTAAAAAGGAAATAGACTCGGGGCGCCTGGTTGGCTCAGTGGGTTGAAGCCTCTGCCTTCAGCTCAGGTCATGATCTCAGGGTCCTGGGATCGAGCCCCGAATTGGGCTCTCTGCTTGGCGGGGAGCCTGCTTCCTCCTCTCTCTCTGCCTGCCTCTCTGCCTGCTTGTGATCTCTGTCAAATAAATAAATAAAATCTTAAAAAAAAAAAAAAAGACTCTTTTTTTTTTTAAGATTTTATTTATTTATTTCACAGTCAGAGATCACAAGTAGGCAGAGAGGCAGGCAGAGAGAGAGGGGAGCAGAGAGCTCGATGTGGGGCTCGATCGCAGGAACCCGGGATCATGACCCGAGCTGAAGGCAGAGGCCTTAACCCACTGAGCCACCCAGGCGCCCCGAAAATAGACTCCTTAAGACACAATAAAACAAAACCAAAAACCTCTATTTATTAGTAATTATCTTCTGTGGCTGTAAAACCAGATTTCCCTAGAGAGTTTTTCAAGAGCACCTTGAAGAAAAACGTGTCCTAGTGGAGGCCTCTGTGGTGCTGTGTAAGGCTGTGATAAAGCGGGCGTGCTTCTAGTTTCAGAGGTTATGAGTGGAATGATCAGTCAGGATTGAGGGAAACTGAGGAGTTTTTTGGTTTAACTGTAGATCTTGCAGAGGTTGTTATATAGTCTTGGGATTTTCAAATCTGAATTCACTAACTTGTAGTGTTGTTTAGGCTTGCATCTAATGTATTACCATGTTTTCTCTTCTTTGTAGAAAGAAATTCAAGCCATGAGTCAGTGCCATCATCCTAATATTGTGTCTTACTACACGTCTTTTGTGGTAAAAGATGAACTGTGGCTAGTCATGAAGCTGCTAAGTGGAGGTGAGTAGAGTACAATGAAATGCTAACTTCCATTGGTTGGAAAGGTACCAAAAATATTCTTCTTTATCCTGGTTTGGTGTCCATGGATATTTGCTTTTGAGGACATACTGAAAATATAGCATCTGCTAAAGATGTTAGTATATGAGCTGAGACAGGTTTCACACACTGCATTTGGTTGCAGTCTCTTAATCTGTTACGATTCCCTCCAGCTTCCTCTACTCCATGACAGAAATTTGTTGAAGGTTCTAGTCAGAAGGGTCTGAGAATAACTGTCTTATAGAATGCCCCACATTTTGGATTTATCTACTTATTTCTTTCTGGTGATATTTAACTTGATTTGTATTCCCCTCTTCTATGCACATTGAAAATTAGACCTAAAGGCTGATTAGATTTAAGTTAAAATTTTTTTGACAATATTTTGTGGGTAATGCTGTGTATTCATAGTGCATCACACCAGGAAGTATTTGCTCTCTTATATCTTTAATGGTGGTGTTACTTTTGATTGCTTAAGGTTTTGACAGCCAGGCCTCAGCATGGAAAGGTTAGCTTTTTTTCCCTTTGCAGCTAGCAGGTAATCTGTGAGATGATACTTGGGCACTTGTGAATATCCATTTCCCCACCTTAGTCAGTCAGTCTTTGTCTTTCCTTTCCTTTCCTTTCCTTTTTCCTTTCATTTCCTTTCTTTATTTGAGAGAGAGAAAACACAGGCAGAGGGAAAGGGAGAAGCAGACTCCCTGTTGAGCAGGGAGCCAGACACAAGGCTCCAATCCCACATGACCTGAACAGAAGGCAGATGCTTAACTGACTGAGCCACCCAGGTGGCCCTCCCCCCGCCCCACCTAAGTCTTTCATTTAATAATTCTAGCGTCCATTCACAATCCTTATTTGAGTCAGTTATTCTGTCAAGGTTTGCAGAATGGAGAATTACTGCATCCTTTCTTTTACATGTATGAACTAGCATTCTTCTGTGTAAAGGAACTTTACCTTATTAACTGGGGCTCTTTGATTAATCTGTATTGTAGTTCCTACTAAAAATGGAAGATACATAATTGATTCTTTTTTTTTTTTTTGATAGAGATCACAAGTAGGCAGAGTGGCAGGCAGAGAGAGAGGAGGAATCAGGCTGTCCGTAGAGCAGAGAGCCTGATGCAGGGCTCGATCCCACGACCCCGGGATCGTGACCTGAGCTGAAGGCAGCGGCTTTAACCCATTGAGCCACCCCAGGCGCCCCTTGATTCTTTTTTTTTTTAAGTACCAATTTTCAGAGTAAAAAGTTGGTTTAGTATTCACCTCCAGTGGTAGCAAATGAGAGGGTTTTTGTTGGGTAAGGCTTTCATTTTTTTTTAATGTTATTACATAGACACAAAGAATTTTACATATTTAGTGACTTCCAGTCAGTTTT
Source organism: Taxidea taxus jeffersonii (assembly GCA_003697995.1). Lineage (NCBI taxonomy): Eukaryota > Metazoa > Chordata > Mammalia > Carnivora > Mustelidae > Taxidea > Taxidea taxus. Next base: position 16,715 of record RCUC01117347.1, read on the forward strand.
ACTCTATTTTTTTGATGCCCAGATTGTCCGAAACTTTGCCAGTAGGTCTCCCTTTAAGCTTACTTTTGTGTCCTTTTGATGTGAATCCTTTAGTTTTTGGTTCAAGATTTCTTAGGGTCATATTTATGCTTTTGCTTTTCCCAGACCCAGAATCAGCCAGTACTCTAAGGGGTTCTGATCTTTGTTAGAAGAAAGTTATTTAGAGAGCATAACTGGGATGTCGGGGATGTTCATTGCTACTGTGTTGTCATCACTTCAAGTTGTAATAACTTGGAAATATAGTGTATTAAAAATTATGATTTGGAATTAATGTTTCCAGTTCAAGTTTAACATTATAGACTTTTAAAACTTCTTAAAATTATACTTGAATCTCTTTTCTCTTACACAGAAAATTTTGATCCCCAATATTAACATAATTAATTATGGTCCTTTATCCTGCATTGTGTATACAATTATTTCTGCTCAAGCCTTTAGAATAAAATGTAAGAATTGCTAATTGCCAACAGCGGACCGTTGTCATGTATAGCTTGAACGTTTTGTTATGGTTACTGAAGGCCCAAATCATATAGTAAATTAGACATTTTGCCAAGGCATGGATTTGGATCATGAAGCAAGATTTGGAGGACCAGTGAGTGATGGAGCCACCAACCTTCCCATCACTATGCTTCTTGATTTTTGTTTGTATATGTATTTTGTATGGGAGCATGATTTTCCATTTTAGAATTGTTAATGCTGTATTTCATTGAACACCTTACTTCCCCAGAGAGGCTGTAAAAGAGCTCAGGCTCTAGAATTAAATTCCACTTTTCCTACTTAGCAGGTTTATGTCATTGGGCAAACTTTTTAAACTCTTTGAATCTATTAACTTTCCTGTCAAGTGGGGATACCTTTCTGTATTTTAGGGTGTTGGGGTGTAGTAAATGAGGTGACATATGTCAGGCATCTTTCATTGTGCTGACATGTAGATGCACGGAAATTTAGCCATTAATAATAATCCCTTGTTATTTGATGCTTTTCAGTGTAGCCAGAATCACCTTTTTGTTTCAATCCCATTAGTGACACACTGGAGAAACTGGATGGCTTTGTTAAAGGCCCTGTTCATATGATGGTTGGAATCCTTGCTAACACCAACCACCTTTCAAGATGGTGGTCAAGCATGGTTCTTTCAGTATGGACAGATATGAGAATATTAGGTAATACTGTATCTTTCATTATTGATCACCTATAGCATAATTTGCTTTATTTGTAATTTACAAAATATGTATAATACAAAGTTTTTAATGTTTTGCTAAAAAGTCCTTTGATGAATAGGAATAATTGTCTTGCTTTATTCCTTCATCCATACTTGTATGCAGACCCATCCTTTCTGCTACTCCTAAGCAGAATGAATATATATTTTTAAAAGAATCCCTGTTTTTCTCTCAGGGAGTATATATCCTGATCTTTGAAGGGGCAGGACATGTAGCTGGGTGGGATGTCTTTTAAATGTACCTCTCTGCCTTTCCTGGTCTTAGGTTTCCTGGGACAGTGCCCAATTTTTCCAGCCCTGGGACTCAGCAGATTTCCTGGAGGATAATTTTCAAACATGTTCCAGCCATTAACTCTCTTTTTAATTACTTCAGTTTCTGTGAGTCAGCATAATCTTATATCTAAATTTTTTAAGATATTAAAGAATTGACATCTTAAAAAAATGAAGTCTTGCTTTTCTAGTTAAAAAGTGAGTAAACATTTAAATTGAAGAGATACATTAAATACATTTTAGAAAACAAAAGCTAGAACTAAGCAGAACTTTAAAATGCTTTTAAAATACAGAGAAACTGCCAAGATTTAGAGCTCAATTAACATTTCATTCATCAAATACTTATTGATCACCAATATATTGGTGAATCATACCCTTAGTTCCTTGCTCTTAGCTAGTAAGGAAAAGTTACAGTTAAATAATTAAGCATGTAGAGGACCAGGAAGAAGTTTCAGGTGCAATGGGAACAGGTACCAGGAGAATGTAACCTAACTGAGGGAGAATGGATGTGGAGGGGTTAATGAGGACTTCCCTCAGGAGGTGATGTTCAGCTGAGACCTAGAGAATAGGTCAAAATTAGCCAGGTGAAGTGGGAGGTGGAGGTGGTATCAAGGGAAAGATGGAGGAAGTGATCCACCTAGAGGGAACACTGTGCAGAGAAGGTTCTGGAGGCGGTATGGTGTGAACCGATGGGGACCACCTGGAGCCGAAAGAGTGAGAGGAGAAGACCGTTGAAAAGCAGAGGCTCCCTTTGAGTAATTAAATAATATAAATAACCAGAGTTGACAGAAGTATGTTTAGGCGACCTTCTTTCATATCAACTTGTTTAGCCAAAATATTTAAAACAAAAGCATACTTTTCATTTAGCAACATTGCATTGATGTAAAATTCAATAAGCTAATAAAATTGTAAACTGAGTTGCAGCTATCACTCTTACACCTATCAAGCAGGTGGACATCGTGGTTAAAGTAAGTTTAGATTCAGTGTGTCAATATTATAGTCCTTTTTAAAAGAATTTTATTTATTTATTTATTTATTTGACAGAGAGAGAGAGAGAGAGAGCGCGATCACAAGTATGCAGCGAGGCAGGCAGAGGGGGGGGGGAATTAGGTTCTCCACTGAGCAGAGAGCCCGACACGGGCCTCAGTCCCAGGACCCTGAGATCATGACCCGAGCCAAGGCAGAGGCTTAACCCACTGAGCCACCCAGGCGCCCCTATTATAGTCTTCTTATTGCTTCCTTGTAACTGTTATACTCCTCTGTGAATTAAACTATGATATTGAATATTGGAATTTATTAGCATAGGAAGTTAATCTTCAGAAATTAGAAACAGTTCTGATCTAAGTAAATATTTCTGCAATTTATTAGCACCAAACTGCAAGAGTTTCAGAAATCAAAGTAATTAAAGCTGCTGAAAGGAGAAGAGAGAGAATTATCTGTAGGACTTAGAGGTATGAATTGTGACACTGAGGAAACCTAATTTAAAGTCACTATCTTAGTGAATTATTTTGTTCTTCAGGGATGCTCTCAACTTTGTCATCTTCCATGGGAACTTATGTAATCTAAGGAGGACCCAGGTAAAATACCTGGTATTAATAATAGTCACCAACTTTGGCTGTTCAAGCAACAGTGGAGGGGCATGTCTGCTTGAAATGGAATACTCAGCCTAAACAAATTTTGTCACCTTTGAAACCTGCCATGGCTCAGGAAGACACGAACAAAGCCCAGTGGCTAAATACTGGTCTTCTTGGCAGAATTTCTAGTAATCAAAATGAGCTAATTTTGGATTTAAAGAATGTTTTTTCATAAAAGTAAACTGAGGAAACGAACATGTTGACTGAGTAATTTGAGCTGTAATTATGACACTTAAGTGTCTAAACCAGCAGCTGTTTTGCCACTTTTTCAGTATTATTTTAATATTTAATAATGATTTTCTGGGCAGTTAAAAGTTTTGCATTGGTTTTTAAATGTTCTATGCTATGGGCTAGGAAAGCAGACATGAGATGGATTTTTTGGAATAGGTGTCTACATGTTAACTTTTTGCTTTGTTACCTGATTTGTACCCATTCCCTCTTATTTTCTATTCTGGTTTTACTCTGAGAAATGCTTAGATTTCCATGGACACTGTTTGTCAGGTAGTCAAGTTTGTTAAAATACATCTTTTGGGGGCACCTGGGTGGCTCAGTGGGTTAAGCCTCTGCCTTCGGCTCAGGTCGTGATCCCAGGGTCCTGGGTTCGAGCCCCACATCGGGCTCTCTCCACAGGGAGCCTGCTTCCTCCTCTCTCTCTGCCTGCCTCTCTGCCTACTTGTGATCTTTGTCTGTCAAATAAATAAATAAAATCTTTAAAAAAAATACATCTTTTGGGCCCACCTTAGATCTCTTGAATGACAGTCTGCAAGATCTTGAAATCTGCATTTTTAACCAGTTTACCAACTAATCCCTTCATGTGTTAAAGTTTGAGAACTGATTATTCCTGCGGAGTATTTTTTCCAGATTGTACCCAAGGACATAAGATTGTGTGTGTTGTTATAGC
>RCUC01117348.1:0-16679 GCA_003697995.1 Taxidea taxus jeffersonii
TGTATGATCAAGCTTACATGACATACCTAAAGTAGTCAAATTAACAGAGACGAAATAGAATGGTGGCTGCCAGGAAAGGGGGAAATAAGGAGTTAATCTTCCATGATACGGAGTTTGAGTTTTGTGAGATGACCACAGTTCTGGAGATTAGTTGCAAAACAATTTGAATATAGTGAATGCTACTGAACTGTACCCTTAAAAATGGCTAAGATGGTAAGTTTTATGTTTTTTCCAAAAAAACCCAAAAAATTAAAAATAATTTGCATGTATGTCATTGGCATATATGTTAGTTTCTCCTCAAATTATTGCAAAAATGGCAAAATGGCATTAAGCAAATTCATTCAGATCTGGGATGAGGAAATTCACCTAAAGATTGGTAAGGCACAGAAGGGGGGTAATTTGAGGATCATATTCATATAGAGAAATATTCGAGTTAGTTTGTGGATATGTGGTTTTGGAGAGGGCAGATAACCAGAAATATGTAAAAACCTTAATTCACTGGATATAAAGTCATAAACATGGAAAATAAAATCATATTCAAAATTAGTTTTTGAAAATATTTTAACCCCATATTAAGGCTAAAGTTTAAGGAAATGAAAAGGGATGGAAGGGAGAACAAGAGACGAAACTTAAGAAGGAAGGGAGAGGTGGGCAGATCATCCGAGGGAGAGATGGTGGGTGGGACGGGGGTGGTGTTGGTGCTGAGAGAAGATGAGAACCTGGAGAGGAGTGGAGATTTAGAGATTTAGAGAAACTACTCATGTCTCCTCTGCATTCTCTGTTTCTGGGCTGGATGTTCCTACATCCCTCTACATGTGTCAATGAGCAACTGTTGGTCTTCAATCCTACGGAGACTGCAGATACCCACAGGAGCGGATGGGGAATAGGGTTAAGAACTACCATGCAGGAAGTGACCAGACACACAGCTCTGAATCCAACTGGAGGTCTCCTACCTCCACAGCTCTGTCACACACTCAGATAACCATGTGCTCCTTTGATGACTCAGCCCATTGCTCTTAAACTACATGGGGAAAAGCGGGAAGGACTTTGTCCAGGTACTTTTAAGAGACTGCCATCCACAGTAATGATGCTTCCAATTTCTGGTTGTACAGAACCCCCTCTTAGAACTGCCATGTGCCTTTAAAATGATTATCAGGGATACCTCCAGATCCCTCTGGACCATAGTGAAGTACTAGCTTCCCTCCTCCTCACTGTTCCATTCCTGGTACAAGGGTGGCTCAGTCCCGGAAGATTGGCAACCAACTCTGGGAAGAATCCTAAACCCTTCCCGGAAAGCTCAATCTACCAGTGACTTCTTTAGCTACGAGCCCTCGGAAGTTAAAATTCTGCTAAACTGCAGATAAAGGGAAAGGAAAACTCAAAGGAGAATCAAAAGTCCTTTGGTCAGGTGGATAGGATTCTTTCTAGAGGCTGGGGAACCTCTGAAAGTCTCATGTCCAGAGAACGGAGCTCCCTTGATCCTGAAGCCCTTCTCCGCACCCCAGGGGCCCCTTACCCACGCCTGCGTTATTGAACATCCCAGGGAGCACCAGCATGATGTGGTTGGGCCAGTACTTGCGGTACAGAGGCATCTCGTATTCTTTGACCACCAGAAGGTGCAGGTGGCTGATGCCCTCCATGGCATGAAAGAGGTTTAGGAGTCCGTGTTCATGGCGACCACTGGAAGGAGTGAAAATAGGGCTCTTGACTGCATTCAAATTCTGCTGAAAGGGAAAAAAAAGAAAGAAAGAAAAGAAAAAAAAAGAACCAGAGACCAAAAAGGGAAATTAAAACCCTTAGATTTAAGAAGTTTGGAGAACCCAATCTAGTATTCTGGGTCTGTTGGTCTGAAAGCAACATTCGCATCCAGACACGGTCACCCACCTTGTCTGACACCAGGGGCAGCCGCATGCTCTCCAGGTGTTTGCCCTGCTTGCTGAAGACAAAATGACTCTCTTTGGACTTGGGAATGATGAAATAGAGCTGCACCTCTTCTCCCAGCATAGAGGAAGAGAATGTGAACGCGTGAAGGGTGGAGTCAGACATCTGTGTTTGTAAAGAAGGAAGGAAGGGGACGTAAGCTCATGGTTTACAAACTTCTAGACCAGTCATTAAGATTGTTTTTAAGAGAGGCAAACTGAGCTGATCTTCTCCAGGCCACCAGAGCCGGTTGTGCCTGCAACATCAGAAGAGCGGGAAAGGCAAACGCTTTATCTTTTAGTCACTATCACTGACATAGGAGCCAAGCGTCTAGCCCCCTACACAGCCTCTCTGAGGGTGGAGAAGTTTCTGTTGCTTGGCACGGTCTTTGCATTCCTCATGTTCTTAGGACCGCTACCACTCAGTTTTATGTGGAGGTTAAATATCCCTGTGGGATGTCTTGCTCTCTGAACGTTTTTCAAAGGTGCCCAGATATAGGGGGAAAGTCACTTTCATCTATGTGAGTCAGGCTAAATAAGTATCATTTTTCTAGGTAAAACATTAGGGCCAACATCACCAAAATGCCTCTGTGGCCCCATCTTTCCTAGCTACAGTAGAAGCTGATGAAGTTTGAATAGTCACTTAGCCTAGAACTCTGGGTTCCAGGAAAAGACCACTGGACTTACTGAAAGCAAATATAAACCTAATTTATTTTTTAAGCCTCCAGAAAGTTGGGGCACCTGGCCTGGCTCAGTCAGTACGGCTCGTGACTCTTGATTTTGGGGTCATGGGTTCAAGACCCATGTTGAGTGTAGAGCTTAAAAAAATAAATTATTTTTGCTTCAAAGTTCAAATGCTCGGGATGCCTGGGTGGCTTAGATAAACATCTGACTCTTGATTTTGGCTCAGGTTGTGATCTCAGGGTTGTGGGATTGAGCCCCTCTTTGGGGTCTCTGCTCAGCATGGAGTCTGCTTGGGATTTTTGTCTCACCCTCTCCTGTTGCCCCTCCCCTCTCTGAAAATAAATAAGTACATCTTTAAAGAAATAATAAAGTTCACATACTCTCTCAGTAACCCACCTTAGTGAATAATTACATAAAGGTCTTTATGACAGTATTTGGGCTTCATGAAAGGATAACATCAATTTTCAGCAGCAGCTAGAAATCAGGGATATTTCCCAAGAGTTTTAACCTAAATATCATATTTTATGGGAAAAAAGTATTGTAATTCTTCCCTTAAAATCTAGTTTACTCTGCTTCACAAGTGTGGGAATATACTACTTCGCGAGTACTACAATCATAGAAACTAACTATACTGATGGCAGATTTTTAATAAGTTTTCTAAAAGCTTATGATTTATAGACTGGGGACTTGAATCTTCTATATTCTGTAAAGCATTGTGAGTTGATTACAAACCAGCCCACCAGAAGTTTTCAAGAACACCAAGAAAACAAATGGGACATAAAAGGTAACTTGTAGGGGCGCCTGGGTGGCTCAGTGGGTTAAAGCCTCTGCATTCGACTCAGGTCATGATCTCAGGGTCCTGGGATCGAGCCCCACATTGGGCTCTCTGCTCAGCGGGGAGTCTGCTTCCCTTCCTCTCTCTCTCTCTCTCTCTGCCTGCCTCTCTGCCTACCTGTGATCTCTGTCAAATAAATAAATAAATATCTTAAAAAAAAAAAAAGATAACTTGTATTAGAAGAGCAGAATGATCAATCCAGTTTTTCAGTATATCCCTTCTAGCACCTTGTGGGAAAAAGGTAAAAGACCCAGTCCTCCAGACCAGAAGCAAGTTTGGGGGAAGTCCCATCAGCAAGTCCTACAGAAGGAAGAGCTGTTCTAGGCATTCAGAACCAAGTCATAAAAATCAAGAAGGTAAAGTGGGAGAAAGGAACATAGATCTTATCCCACATGGGCTCTGGACTACTGTCATTTGCTGCCTTTCCCACCTTTTGTGTTTATGATGCTCTGGCCAAGAAGAAGCCAAAGACTATGGAGTATTGGCTCATCTTCTGTGGTTCTACCTCTCACTTCTCTCTAAATAAAAGATAAATATTGACGACTCTGTATGCCTAGTGATCAAAATCACCCCACACTGGAGTCAGGATATGACTTGTCCGTGCAGATTAGCAGACCCGTTCCCAGCTCAAAGGGCACACCCTGCGGACTTGTTAGATAGTAACACCATTTTTGTCAACAACTCTTTCACCAAATCTTTTTCAGGATCACAGATAACAGCTAACCTAAACTCCACACATGGAACCATTTCGATGGAATGACTTCAGAGGCTAAAACTCAAGCTGCTTTCTCTCCCTTCTTCTCCCCCGGCCCAACATCCTAATAAGCTCATCGTAATGTTAATTTAATCGCTTCCCACATTCTGTTCACAAATGAGCGGCTCCATCGTGTAAATGAGGTGTCCTCTGTCTAGGGCCTAAGACTGGGAGCCGTATTTTTCAGTCCTGACTCACAAGATCCACTTTGGGCGACAGGCAAGGACAGGGGCCACACCTGGGAGGCAGAGGTGAAGTCCATGTACTGCTGGCATTGCTCGCAGTGGTGGAAGGTGTTGTAGGCCGCATACTTGGTCAGCATCATGGATACGGTTCCTCGTTTCCTGGGCTCCTCGGCTTTGGCATCCTTTATTGCTTCTGTGTATCAAGGGGCAAAAAACCTTGCCATGATATGCATGGAGCCCCTACTCCTGGGAAAAAAGTCCCCCACTCCCTGAAAGGCTCTTCTGAGGATTCTATAACTTACGCCCGCGAAGTCAGGTATGAAAAGTAAAAGGTGGTCAATACATGTGTAAGAGGAGTGAAAAGCAAAGAGGAGAATTCCTTTAAATTGCTCTCAATGACTAAACCGCCCCAGGCCTCCTGCCTGGATGTAGGTGCCCTGTGACCTGCAGAGAGGCACGCCCAGCTCTGCTTGCACTGACCTTGCTTGACCCCTGCCAGCTTCTCCGTATAGACCAGGCTCATCAAACGGTACTTGGGATCGTGCACGCTGACGTCAAAGGGCATTTTACTGAAGCTCTCGATGTCAGGCCAGGGCTCTCCCTCTGACTGGCTGACCTCACTGTTTTCACTGTGATCTAGGACAAGAAGAAAGAAAGTGCGCAGAGCAGCCAGACTGACCAGCCTCCCAGCCGTCCTCCCAAGTGTCAGGAACGAGAGGTTTTAGGAAACATGACTCCCAGATGGGTGGACAAAGGCATTTCTGAAAAATGATCTCCCATGTCTCAGGGCAGAGTGGCCCAGATTTTTCCCTTCAGGCCCAGAAGGGATAAATGCCTCCAGCAGAAGGGACTCCTGCCCTCGCTGGTCCCAGCATGAACCTCTACAGATCTGGTCCACCAACTCCCGCTTCTAGGAGATCAACTAGTCTCCCATCCCAGCTCCCAAAATGGTCTGGAAAGCTTGTTTAATTTTGGGTGATCTAAACTCTCTCACACAGTTTTCACTGTGGAGTTTTAAGATATTAACAGCCTAGGAGATTTTTGGGATGCACTGAGCAAGATTCCCAGTGTCTGTTGCATGGGAGAATCACCTGGGAGCTTGTAAAAAAAAAAAAACAAACAAACACAAAAACAAAAACCTGTGCTTAGGCCACCACCCCCACAATCGCCTTTAGTCCCCAGACACCTGCCATGGCAGTTAAAGCTGCTTAGGTGGCTCCAACATGCAGTCAGGTTTGAGAGCTAGTAGCCTCAGGTGTGAGTGCAGACCGTTCCTTCCTACTTCACACCTGCAGCCACGGCCCCCAGCTCCCAGGGAGCCTGGTGATTGTAAGAATTCCAGAAGGTGCATTGAAAGTGCTCAGACATGGCTGGCAAAGGGGGCTATCCAATAGAGGATAGTTGTCATTATTGATAAAATTCATAAGATCCAAAAGCTTAAGACAAAGGGAGAAAGAGAAAAGCTTTAAAAAAAAAAAAAAGCCTAAACACTACAAGTACAGCTATTATTTTTCGAACATAGTATCATTTATTTTTATATCCCTGAGCTAAAGTTTGCATTTTATTTAAAACCCCAAACTTGGGGCGCCTGGGTGGCTCAGTGCATTAAAGCCTCTGCCTTCAGCTCAGGTCATGATTCCGGAGTCCTGAGATCGAGCCCCATGTCGGGCTCTCTGTTCGGTGGGGAGCCTGCTTCCTTCTCTCTCTCTGCCTGCCTCTCTGCCTACTTGTAATCTCTGTTGTCAAATTAAAATAAAAAATCTTAAAACCCCAAACTTGGGGTGCCTGGGTGGCTCAGTTGGTTAAGCCTCTGCCTTCAGCTCAGGTCCTGATTCCAGCATCCCTGCTCAGTGGAGAGTCTGTTTCTTCTTCTCCCTCTGCCCTTCCCCCTGCTTGTGCTCATGCCCTCTCTCAAATAAATAAATAAATAAATAAAATCTTTAAAAAAATAATTAAAACTCAAAGCTTATTCTAGTTTTTGTTTTGTTTTAAATATCATCGTGGTTCTCCGGAGCAGCATCACAATCACCTGCACTGAACTGAGGTAGAAGGAATAAAGCCAAACTAATGGCACTTCTCACTACAAAGGCCGGGTTTGCCTGTCACCCCAGCTGTGGTAGATTCTCTCAGAGCCCATCACACAGGTTAAAGCCCTAGAGCAGATCCCTAAAGCGGGATCTGAGGAGAAAATTAAAGGTGTCGTTGCCTTCTGGCACCCAGGGACTTTGTGGGAAGATTGGTGAGATGACAGGTTCCTCTTTTCCTTGTCTGTTTGCCTTTATCCTCTTGGTCCCAGTCCCCTCTCTACAGCCCTGAGTGTTTTGAGGCCAACCTGGAGCTCTGGGTCTGCTCTGTGGTGGGCCTGGGGGTCTGGTGCAGCTCAGGCAGGGACACAAACAAGGAGAGGTGAGTGGGAAGATGGGATTATGTGTGTGTGTTTGCAATCATGAATATGAGCTGGTGAGAAGTGGAAATAGGGCCAAAAGTGATAATAAAATGATTAAGATATGGCTGATTTTGCTTAGTCGTGCTCTGAATTGAACTAGTCCTTTAGGCTTGTCACTGATCTATTTAGGACAAGCAAGTGGGCCAATCTGACAGAAGAAGCCAAAGACTTTCCTTTTTCCAGACCCATCTTTGAGGGGCTTGGAAGAGCTTTAAATCTGACTGATTACCCCTATTGCCCGCCCGCCCTCCCTTCCAGCACAGGCCATTGGTCCAAGATGTGAAGCCCCAGTGTGGAGGCCACACTGTCCTCGGCTAGAGAGCTAATGCTGGCTGATCCCTGCTCACACTCCCTTTCTGGCTTTGCTGGGTGGGCTGCCTTGGAACCCTCCCACCAGTGACCGCTGGCCAGGAAGGGCTGGGAAGGGGGATACAGGAGGAAGAAGATGGGAGATAATCTTCCTAAAACCAGCCCACACTGGCCTGTCAAGCCCCAGCTCCTCCATCTTACTTTGAACATGAAGGGGTTGTTTATGGCGCTAGGTTTCCTTCTGCACAAAGTTTTAATTTCATTATAGGAATCCATATACCTCCGCTCAGAGCCTGCTGTTAAAGCAGAAGTAACCAGCGAGTATCAGGCATGCCCTGGACCTTAAGCAGAACATCGCAACTGAATTTTAAATCCATAGAAGCAATTAATCCACTACCAGGGCTTTCTGAGATGTCTCTTGGCCCTGCCTCCCGCCGGGGGTTGAGAAGGGAGGCCAGCAGAAGTGGAAGACTCCACCAACTTAAAGAACTAAAAAGTGGCCACAGTGTCCTCACAGCCGTTTGCTGGTACGTCGCCCGCGGCCTCCCGATGACCCTGCAGGTCAGGCCCCCCCGGAAGCCCCACAAGGCGATTTGGTGTCAGTGTCTTGTATCTTGGCCCGCGACCCCCGCACTGCCGGGGTTCGGAACTCACCCGTGTTGATCTCTCCCTCATCATACACGTCCACCTCCAGGAGCCTGATGAGCATGCGGAAGAGGATCCTAAGGAACTGCAGATAGGAGCCGGTCTTTCCCACCTGATGGAAGTGTTTTTAAGTGGGGAGGGGGGAGAGGAGGAGACGAAGGAGAAGAGAGACGAGATTTCTCACCTGGGCTCTTGGATCTCTCCTGCCCCTGACAGGCCCGAGCGAAGACCTCTTGGCTCTGGGTCATTCCCGCCCCCGCCCCCACCCCAGCTCGCGCGGCTCCCCGCTCCCCTCTTCCTTGGGGGCCGCGGGCCTACCTGAGGGGGGCCGGTCAGCAGCAGCCGCCGGGGGTGGCAGGTGCGGGCGCCCGATGCGGGGTCAGGCTGGTTGCTGAAGTCGGCGTGGTGCTGCTGAGCCGAGGTCCACTGCCGGTAGTAGAGGGACTGCTCCTCGCTGCTCATGTCCTTGTGCAGCAGCGGCCGCAGGGAGCTCACCCAGGCCACGTCGGCGTGCGGCAGCAGCGAGGAGGACGCGGGCGGCTTGCCTCCTCGCGGGGAGCCCAGCAGGCTGTAGGCCGCCTTCGATAAGATCACGATCGGGGGTAGGGTGGCATGCAGGCCCCCGCAGCCCCGGGGCGGCTGCCCCGGCCACGCCAGGGCCCGGGGGCACGAGGAGGAAGAGGAGGAGGAGGAGGAGGACGGCTTGGAGGTGGTGCTGCTGGCCATCTGGGGGGCCAGGGAATCGCACTCCTGCTTCAGAATCTCCCCAGCTCCCGCTGTGCCCGTGGAGACCCCTTCATCCAGCCCCAGGCTGTTGGCCGGGCTCTGGAAGCTGGGGGTCAGCGACAGCTTCTGGGACTTGTCGGCGGTGCTGGAAGAGCTCACCCCGTTCTCCATGATGGAGCCTGGAAGAGGACGCCATACTCATCAGCAGGGCTCGGCTCTTTATTCCTTGGCTCCTCCCCGCGTGCGGCCGGCTAGACTGACTTTCTGCACGAGGGCTGTGGCCTCTCCAGTCCCAGATGCTGCTTCCTCTGCTGGCTTCCTGGGGCCCAGGGTGCTCAGGGCGCCTTGGGGGTAGTTATAGGTATAACTACCTAGAGCTCTTTTTCTAAATTCTACTCCCATCTTTGTAAATGGCAGAATGTTATTACACTCTCCTCGGTGACTTCATTTGGATATGCCCCGGGATTCATTCCGGACCCTGACCAATACAGGCTCCAAGTTCCAGTCCTGCCCCAGGGCATCTGCCACCTGCTGGGGTCCAAGGGTCTCACACTTCTGCTTGTGGAGAAGTTCCCCAGGCTGTAGCCACTTCCATGGATGCCCAAACCAGCGTGGGGAAAGTCTCCGTGTGAGAGAGGATGTGACGTACCATCTACACTCAATGGTCTTGCTTTCCTCTGTGCATTTGGCCAATTCACTTCAAATATGCCTTCCCCTCTGATGGGTCAGCCACTCTTGCATTTGGGGACAAACCCAAAGCTCATACATTCAGGCCTGACGGCCTTCTCTGAGCTCAGACTGGTGCTGCCAGGCATGTCGATCAAATCCCAACCTCAGAGGATCCCAGAGGACAGCCAGGAACCGGACGCTGCTGCAACCAAGTTGCTCCACTTGTTCATCTGATTTTTGTATCCTTCCATCTTATACAAGAGCCTGCTTTTCCCCCTCACAGCCCTGACCTTGGAGCCTGCACACTTTGGGTAGTGAGCTTCCCCAAGGACCCTTGGAGTCAGCCCAAGGCTGAGGGATGTGTGCTCAGTGGTGGGAGCATAGACAGGTCAGGTTGTCTCCAGATGGAGGGAAGCTAAACAGCAGAAGGCAAGCCATGACCTTTGTGCCAGTTAACAGGAGCAAGGCTAAGGTTATGTGAGCCTTGTGGGCAGCTCTGGAAGTGCAGGGAAGGGAGGGGGGGTCTGATTAATAGTCCCAGTAAGGAGGTAAACACCCCCTCACCTCTCCCTCGCTGATGCTGGTATCCAGAAACTTCCAGATGTGATAGTTCCCCTTCCCTTCTGTTACTCTTTACTATCCCCCAAACCGCTGGGGAGCCTGGAGTGGGGGGTGGGGTTGGAGGACGGTACAGCCCTGACCCCTGGCTGAGGCAAGCAGCTCGGCACACCCAGTAGAACTCATGCTTCTCCAGGCTGAGGGTCCCTATCAACACAGCCCCACAGACGACTGCCTCTTTGATTCTCACAGCCATCCGACAGCAGCTGCCAGGATGAACAGACACACTAAGGCTGCTTTCCACTTGAAATTATATGTGTGTTTGTGGGTATGTGTTAAGGTGATGGAAAAGGGGGGATATGGGAAAGAAGAATGTTCACAGTGATCTTCTCTAATTGCGGGGTTTTCATTTTTATTTTATTTACTCACTTATTTTAAAGATTTTGTTAGAGAGCACGCACACACGCTGGGGTTGGGGGGCAGAGGGAGAAGCAGACCCCCACTGAGCAGGGAGCCTAATGCGGGGCTCAATCCCAGGACTCCGGGGATCATGACCTGAGCCGAAAGCAGATACTTAGCCAACTGAAACACCCAGTCGCCCTATTTATTTATTTTTAAAAGTAATCTCCACCCCCAATGTGGGGATCAAACTCACAACCCCAAGATCAAGAGTCTCATGCTCTGTTGACTGAGCCAGCTGGGCACCCTGGAGTTTTTATTTTTTTTTAAAGATTTTATTTATTTATTTGACAGAGAGATCACAAGCAGGCAGAGAGACAGGCAGAGAAGGGGAAGCAGGCTCCCCGCTGAGCAGAGAGCCTGACCTGGAGCTCAATCCCAGGACCCTGAGACCATGACCGGAGCCAAAGGCGGAGGCCCAACCCACTGAGCCACCCAGGCGCCCCTGGAGTTTTGATTTTTAACCTCTTCTCTATCCTTTGTTACATTCTCCAAGTTTTCTATGTTGAGTTTTATTACTTTCCTAATGAGAAAAAAAATGGAAATTGCTGTATTTGCTTTAACATAATTTATCAGAAGACAGTTCATGTTGGGCATGGCCAGAGGCCCTTTAGTAATCCTCCAGGAGAGGCGCTGGCAGGCTGCATGGTGGGTCAGCACAGCCAGTGACCCCAGAGTAGCCTTTGGTCTACCAACACTTGCCATTAACTGCTTATAAAAGTCATTCATTCATTCATTCATTCATTCAAACAAACACTGTGCCAGGTACTAAACCAATGAACACAAACTTAACAGCTTTCAGATCTAGAAGGAAAAGAAGGCTTCTGTGCAAATATCAGATGTATAATATCCCTGAGGTAGTTAAGGGTGGAAAAGACTAGGGAAAATGGTGCAGGCTGGGGTTGGTAAAATTTATTTATTATACTTAGTTTATTACCAAGCTCTTCATTAAATGTTTACCCAGAGAAGTAGTTTGTGGCAGTTCAAGAGTTAGGTTTCCCAAGTACCTCTCCTGGGGAACTGAGTCTGGACAGGATGCTGGAGTCATGGAAGCCTCCTCTGACATGAGTGAGGGGTGTGAGTCATGCCTCCCCGCCACTTCCCTCCCATTCCCTCCACCCCCTGCAGAGAGAAAAGGAAGCACTGACCCGAGGTTCCAGTGACAGCACTACTGTTGCTCTGTGGCCTCTCCAGGTCGATCAGCAGCTCATCAGCATCGTTCTCGCTGGCAGTGGCTCTCTCCTGCTCCTTCCCGCTAAGGTCCAGGGCAACAGCGGGGCCCCGGATGACCTCTTTTGAGACGTAGCAGCACGCCAGACCCACCTCCTGCTCCAAGGCTGTTCGAGTTAAGTAGCTCGAGTCGATGAGCCGCAGGTCACAGTACTTCAAAGACCTGCACATAAGTCAGGATGTCTTGGGTGAGTCCATCTGGCCTGGAGTCAAACCTCGGCTTTGTCATCCATCTCTTTGCTGTTATGACCTCGCACTAGCCCTTTCCTTTTCTCCAAGGATAAAACAGAACAACAGCGCCTGGCTCACCGGCTTGTTGTGAGAGTGTGTGGATGACCCAGGGAAGGCGTTTGCAGCAATGCCTGACCCACTGGCAGCATGTGGCTCGGCGGTCTTTATTGCCGTTGCCGCCTTCCCATCCTCAGGCCCTGGACCCTTTAGGGCTTGGGAACAGCAGATGAAGAGACACTTCATCCAAATAAAACAATCCCAGTTTGGGGCAGATTTTTTTTTTTCCTCCCTGCCCCTCTGGCAGCCCTGCTTTGATGCGGAAACACTTCTCACTGTGGCTACCTTTCATTCCCCCAAATGCTGGGCAATCTCTGGAAAGTCAAAAGAAAGAGGCAAGGAAGGGTGTGTGTCTTTTCCCTCTGAAGAAGGTGATTCTCTTCCTCCTTGCCCAGCGAGTGAAATGGCTAAGTGTCCGCCGGGTTAGCCATCGGCTTAGCTGGGCAACTAATGAAAAATGAGAACTGACTGTTCGCGTCGTACCTGGGAAAGGTTTCTCCAAGAGGATCTTTGCCAGTTAATATCACGATACAAGGCAAACCTTCTAAATCTTGGTATGTCCGAGGGGTCCACTCTTCTGGTTCATTTCCTCTCCAGGTCTGTAGAAAGGGACCCATATGATAAAATTAAAACCCCTTATTTAAGTTTCCACTTCTTAAAAGGTTTCTAGGTCCAGATTTTATATGGCTTTGTGCTTCCAAATGACTTCCAGGGTGTGTGTGTGTGTATGTGCGTGTGTGTGCACCCACATACTAAATTGCTCTTAAAAAGCATAATAAAGCACTCTGGAAGAATGTGGCCTTCATTATCTCAGTAGGATAATACAGGAGATCTTGGTGTACATCACGCAGTAGCCACACAGGCCAAAGAAACATACAATGTGAACAACCCTGGATAAACTACTTGACTTAAGGCTCTCAAATATACTTTCTTCATGTAAAGGACAGACTGACTGAAAAAGATAATTTCAGTTATGAATGACTAATAAAAGCATCTCAACAAAACTCCATGAAAACAGACATATTCACCAAGAAAATCATGAAGTTAGCTACCCTTGATGGTTATTTCCTCTCTTTCTCTCTATATTGATTTTCAAAATATGTGACAAGTAATTGGCTTGGGGGTCTCAAAAGTCTCTCTCAAGAAGGCTAAAAATAGGGATGCCTGGGTGGCTCAGTTGGTTAAGCGGCTGCCTTCGGCTCAGGTCATGATCCCAGCGTCCTGGGATCGAGTCCCACATCGGGCTCTTTGCTCAGCAGCGACCCTGCTTCTCTGCCTCTGCCTGCCACTCTGTCTGCCTGTGCTCGCTCCTGTGCTCTCTGTCTATCTGACAAATAAATAAATAAAACCTTAAAAAAAAAAGAAGGCTAAAAATATAAACAAATCTGGATCAATTAAAAAAACAAGAGCCCTGCTCCTTACTTAGAAGAGTAATGCAGGGGCGCCTGGGTGGCTCAGTGGGTTGAAGCCTCTGCCTTAGGCTCAGGTCATGATCCCAGGGTCCTGGGATCGAGCCCCACGTCGGGCTCTCTGCTCAGCGGGGAGTCTGCTTCTCCCTCTCTCTGCCTGCCTCTCTGCCTACTTGTGATCTCTCTCTCTCTGTGTCAAGGAAATAAATAAAATCTTAAAAAAAAAATCATCTCAGGTGATAAAAAAAAGAAGAGTAATGCAATTAGTTTATGGTTTCACAAATAACCTATGAAGCATCACCTTCTGATATAGATTAACACATATGTACACTATGTATATCTTTAATAAACGGAATGCCATTCAGTGAGAAGAGAAAAAATCCCAACTTGAAAGATGTTCAAAAGTGAAAAGATCTTACAGATTTTTATATTTTAGAGCAGAAAGAAAATAGGCAGTGTCTTAAGTAGATGAAGTGGTTTCTACTACTTTTATAAAGTGTCTAGCATTTAACTATGCTCATAACAGCTTTCCAGGAGGAGTTATTATAGGAAATAAATGGACACTTCTGGTAATGCTTTAGGGAACAAAGAATAAGAGGTGTTAAGTAATGCATACACTTCATTTTAAAATAGACAGGTACATCTTTTGCTAAACACAAAATGGGATAAAAATAAATCTAATAGGCAAGAAAAATGTGATAGGATTTGATTAATTTTTTTGTTGGTGTCTAGATAAAACAGCCTTTAAAAATAAATATACCCACAATTATTCAAATAAAATATATATAATTTATAAAGTGGGAAACACCCTAATCTTACTGCCCAGTTTTTTTTTATCATATATTTACATACCAAAGGGAAATCAGTGGATCTATATAGCTGTTTACAATTTTGAAAAACTTTTTTTTTTTGGTCTTAGAAAATCAATCTATCCAGGTACCTGGGTGGCTCAGTGGGTTAAACATCTGACTCTTGAGATTTCAGCTCAGGTCTTGATCTCAGGGTTGTGAGTTCAAGCCCTGCACTGGGGTCCACACTGGGTGTGGAGCCTACTTTAAAAAAAAAATATATCAAAAATATTTTTTTTAAGGGGGCGCCTGGGTGGTTCAGTGGGTTAAAGCCTCTGCCTTCAGCTCAGGTCATGATCCCAGGGTCCTGGGATCGAGCCCCACATCGGGCTCTCTGCTCAGCAGGGAGCCTGCTTCCTCCTCTCTCTCTGCCTGCCTCTCTGCCTACTTGTAATCTCTGTCTGTCAAATAAATGAATAAAATCTTAAAAAAAAATTTTTTTTTGATGATGGGAGCCTTGGGCGGGAGCCCAGGAGGCTGGAGGGACAACTTTGTTCTCGGTGAGGGCCATGAGGCCCCATCATCAAAAAAAAAAAAAAAATTTTTTTTAGGGACGCCTGGGTGGCTCAGTCGGTTAAGTGTCTGCCTTTGGCTCAGGTCATGATCCCAGGGTCCTGGGATGGAGCCCTGCATCGGGCTCCTTGCTCAGCGGGGAGCCTGCTTCTCCCTCTGCCTACTGTTCTCCTTGCTTGTGCTTTCTCTCTCTCTCTCTCTCACTCACTAGCTCTCTCTGTCAAATAAATAAATAAAATCTTTTAAAAATATATTTTTTAAATATTAGAAGAAAGATACCTACAAAAATTCAATTTTCCATACATTATCATGTCAAAGTGAATATAATAACACTTTGATTTACAGTAAATAATTTTGAGAACAAGAATCATTTTACTTATATAATCTTTGCATTGGACTTATGATGTCCCTGACACTGAGGTTCTCCTTGGATGGATTTTATCTCCTAGAAACCATCCATTGGTCATGGTTCTACAAAATAAGGAGGTCGTTATAATGATAGGATAAGGGATATTATGTTTTACTCTATGAAAAGATTTATTTTTCAAAGGTTATTAAAGAAATCTTGCTTTTTACTCTTGACCAATCAGAGCTAGCCAAACCACTACAACACGCTTTCTGTCCCTCTGCTACTTCTTTTTTTTTTTTTTTAAAGATTTTATTTATCCATCCGACAGACAGAGATCACAGGCAGGCAGAGAGGCAGAGAGAGAGAGAGAGAGAGGAGGAAGTAGGCTGTCCGCAGAGCGGAAAGCCCGATGCGGGGCTCGATCCCATGACCCTGGGATCACGACCCGAGCCGAAGGCAGCGGCCCCTCTGCTACTTCTGATGAATGATGGTTGCAGTCCTTTGATGGGCTGACCATGCCCTCAGGATGATTTCACTGCAGAGCAATGTTTTGTGTGTTTTTTTTTTTATTCTTTTTTAAAAAAATTTTTTTTAAAGATTTTATTTATTTATTTGTTAGAGAGAGAGCGAGCACAGTCAGACAGAGTGGCAGGCAGAGGCAGAAGCAGGCTCCCTGCCAAGAAAGGAGCCCGATGCGGGACTCGATCCCAGGACGCTGGGATCATGACCTGAGTTGAAGGCAGCTGCTTAACCAACTGAGCCACCCAGGCGTCCCTTAATTCTTTTTTTTTTTTTTTTTAAGATTTTATTTCTTTATCTGACAGAGAGCACAAGTAGGCAAAGAGGCAGGCGTTCAGAGCAAGACGGGGAGGAGGCTCCCTGCTGAGCAGAGAGCCCGATGTGAGGCTTGATCCCAGGACCCTGGGATCATGACCTGAGCCGAAGGCAGAGGCTTTAACCCACTGAGCAACATGACCATACCACCCTGAACGCACCCGATCTTGTCTGTGTTTTGTGTTTAAAACAACACAAAAGACTGGGTGGGCACTCAAGGAAAATATGTGGCTCAGGGCCAAGGAAATTTGATCGAAACTTCACAGGCTCTCTGGAGGAACTGATTTATTTAGATTTAAGTCTTGTAACCTTCCAGAATGCTTGTCATCACTTATATGTGATAATTAGAGGGAACCACAAAAATAAGGCCATCCAATGGAAGAAGAGGCAGAGGATGTTACCCAAGACTACAGATAAAAGGCACACCCACCCACCCACAGTAGTGAGGGAGGCTGGTAACTTAGAAATAAACTTGTGAAGGGGAACCTGGATGGCTCAGTTGGTTAAGCGTTTAACTCTTGATTTCGGCTCAGGTTGTGATCTAAGGGTTGTAGGATCAAGCCCGTGCTCAGTGGGGAGTCTGCTTGAGGATTCTCTCTCTCTCTCCCTCTCCTTCTGCCCCTCTCCTGGCTCGCAGTCTCTCTCTCTCTCTCTCTCAAATACATAAGTTAACTTAAAAAAAAAGAAAAAGAAAAAGAAATAAGCCTGTGAAGTAGAAACCACCTGGCAGGTGTCAGTCTTGCTTAGGATATGAACATTTCCATGGGGTTTCATATTTTTACTTCCACACCAAGTAGAAAGGATGGATTGATGTGATCCACTGGTTTTGACTTTATGGAAATCTCTTTTGTGCAGCCGGTGCCTGGCAGCTACTCATACAATTGAGAACCTGAGAATGACTGAACCCCGCCTTCACGTATGACACGCTCTCAGAAGAGTGCTCACAGAACCACTGCTGTCTAAAGGCCCTGAAGCTGATTCTGATGTGCTAGCAGCCAGTTAGGACTCTTGATCTCAGG